>PVJI01030688.1:0-13921 GCA_004026765.1 Micronycteris hirsuta
GGCCCCTGATGTACGTCTCACGCAACAAGCCAGCACTGTGCACGGTCCTAGGTGTCAGGTACGCTTGGGCAAGTCCCACACGCTTGAGCACTGCCCTCCACGGACTCTCAGGTCGGAGGGCAGCAGAGACAGTGGACAGAAGCACCGGACACAAACACGTATCTGTCTCTCTCAGACCGCGTCCCAGCCAGCCTGCCCACGGAGCCCTTGACCTGTGACCTGCTGGGAGGTGGCCGTGTCTGGAGCCCAGGAGACACTTGATAGGGTGATACCTCAGGGAAGCCGAAGCCGTATCCACCTGAGTCCTCAACAGCAACAGCCTATCCCGCAGGAATGGGGACCCGCTACAGCAGACAAGGACCTGCGTGGTCCCGCGAGGGATGCGAGGCTGCCCGTGCCTCTGAGCCACTCGGCAGGAGGGTCATGAGGGGCCACCTGGGCTCACGTCCACCAGGCAGAGCGGTCTGGGGTCTGCCACCTGTCCCTCCCTTCACTCGGTGACTGCCGCCTCAGTCCAGTGAGGTTGGTCTGGCTCGTCCGGTGAGCTCCAGATGACACCGGCTAGACAGCATGATGAGAGGGAGGCGGTGACATCCCCAGGGATGTGGGGACACACAGCCGGAGGGTGGGGTCCTGGGGGAAGACCCCGAGGCCAGAGCCAGTGGGGCCGAGCGGGGCCGAGCGGGTCGGGGGCAGAAGCAGCCGGGCCGAGTCGCTGTCTGAGTCGGAATCGCTGCGGTCCTGCTCACGCATTCACTCTGCAACGCGCAGCAGTGCCCACCGTGCTGAGGAGGAAGCCAAGACCCCGGATGGGACTCGACACGGCCACCTGGGCCCTGGCTCCTCCCTGCGGCCCAAGCTCCGGTTCGGGCCCTGGAAGGCACCCAGGCAGCCCCGAGCCATGATGGTCGAGCCCTGGGCATTGGAACAGAAGGCGAAGGAAGGAAGCAGAGTGGCAGGGCGGTGTCCCAGGGGCCGCAGCTGGCTTTACCCTGACTCTGCGGGGCGGCTTCCTTCTTGTGTTTCCCTCTGGGCTGACGGAGTCCCGTCTGGGTGACTCAGCTGTGTCCATTTTTTAGTAAGACGCTCCACCCAGGTGCCACTTGTCCCCATACGTTTCTTTCCCTGTGTCCAAGAGGAGGGGTCGCTGTGGGCTAGACCCAGCGGGAGGCGTCAGGGCTCAGCGCCACCCCCCCTCCCGCCCCCGCCTGGCTGGCTGGGTGCCCAGGACTGCAGCCACCCCTCCGGCACATGTCATGGCCCTTCCTGTTTCCCAGAACAAGAGCAGAGGAAACACACTTTGAAAAAGAGCGTGGGGAACGCAGCTGCTCAGACATGGGGACCTGGACCCCGGTCACCCGGGCCTCACCGAGGAACCTGTGATTCACACTTTCACACGTGCTGACCTCCACGCAGGCGGCCGGGGCCAGCGTGCCGGCTCCCAGGAAGGGAGAGGCCCTCCCCGGTGGAAGCTGGGGCGGCGACAACCCGGACGGCACAGGGGGTCGGATCCCGGCCTCTCACCGCCCGGCAGCTCGTCCCAAGTGGCAACCGGGTCACACCCTAAGGCAGACTGTGTCGCCTTGAGAGAACCGGCAGTCCCGTCCTGGGGCGGGCGAGGCGCCTGGAACGCAGCCCTCGGCTCGCACGCAGAGGAGGCCGAGCCGTGAGCCGCGGGTAAAGTCGCGGACTCGACGCACCTGGTGCTCCCGACCCAACGCACCTGGCGCTCCCGACCGGCACCGGGAGAAGTTGCCTCCAACACCGGCCACCGAGCAAGCGTCAGCGTCAGCAGTGGGTGTGTGTGTGAGACTGCTCACCAACGGTGCAAGGGTGAAGGACGTGTGGCGAATGAACGACACCACCGGAAAAGACCCCCCACAGAACAGGAGACGCACGAGGCTATTAAATACTTGAGGAGACGACCTGCCTCCTTAGGAATCCGGGGGCACGGGCCACGGCAGACGCAGCCCACGGGACCGAGGGCAGCGCGTTCGGTGGCACAGACGCCGTGGTCTCAGGCCCACGTGCACGACAAAACTATTTTTAAAGAGGCAACGGCACGTGAAGTAATCATCCTTTTGTTCGAGTTCTTGGGTTGGAGGGTGGGCTCATGGAGGGCCTTATGTTAGTGAAAATAGAGAAATAATAAAAATAACCGGTAACAGTGACCACAGTGATGACAAAGGAAGGCCATGGGTGGGTGTTGGGTCCTGGAGGGAGACGCAGGGTCAGCCCAGGGGTGGGCAGTGGCAGCGCCGCCCACCAGAGCCCGGCCTGCAGAGAAGGTTCCGGGGCCTTCTCCACGCTGAGCTGTCCCATGGGGCCCCGTCGACAAGGCATTTCGGACGGGCTTTCCGCAACGCCGGGAGTCCGGACAGGATCTTTGCCTCATCCTCCGTTCACCGGAAGGTTCCCGAAACCGAGCCCCCCTGCAGCCTCCGGCCACCCCCTCGGCCAGAGTGACCACCTCGGGGCTCACTTGCGTCTGCAGACAGCAGGCACGCCCCGCTCTGCCCTCGCTCCGACAGGGTCAAGAAGGTCAGTGACCGCACCTCCCGGGGCGGCCGGGCCGCGCCCCATTGCAGAATCCGCCGGCTGCCGTGAAGAACCCTGTCCAGTCCTTTCTCGTTTCAGCAGCTCTGACCTGTGAGCACGTGGGGCAACCTCAGGGTCATTTGTCTGGGGCCCACGGGACAGTCCCAGCCTCCCGCGGTCCAGACCATCAGGCGACTTGGCGCGGTCCAGACCATCAGGCGACTTGGCGTGGACGTGCCTGTTTGTGTCAGGCTTTCCCACGGCCAGCGCACCTCAGTGTGTCCCCCGGCTGGAAGTCACGGCTCGGCTCCAGAGGCTCCGCACCTTCTCCCTTCACCCAGGCCACTCGTTCTCCCGCGGGTGACAAGACGCATCGCCCACGCGCAACTTGTGATTGCGATCACAGGCACCGCCTGCCCGGCAGCGTCCCCTGCTCCCAGGAGCCCTGAGGAAGAGTCGGTGACTGGGTGAGGATGTCCTACTTGACAGGGACAGTGATCCACCCCCCTCCCTCTGCCGGGGCGTTGCTGACACCGTTGTCGAGGCTCCTCCCGACCTGGCCCTCGGCGAGGGAGTTCCCAGTATTTGGGGCGGAACAGACGTTGCAGCCTCCGGGACGCAGAGCGGGAGGGACACGTGGCCCCGAGCTGCTTCGGAATGTCCTGGATTCTAGTACGTTGACGTCCCTGGCGGTCCCAGGGGCTCCTGCCCCGTGGCACTAAAGCACCTTTTCTGGGTCTTCCAAAGGCCTGGGGCAGGAGGAGAGAGCCCAAGGAGAGAGCGAGCCCTCCGCCGGCCCAAAGGTCCGTGTGCGCCGCTTCCCTGGCCAGGTATTGTCCCTGTCCCCTAGGAAGGGCGTGGACCGGGTTTGAACCGGAGTCGAGCGAACTCATTAGCCGCCCCCAGCTTCAAAACTCAGTGTGCACAATGAGATTCGTGGCATTGTTGCTATTATCAGCATCTCTGGTCCTCGGGGCTGCAGCCTTTCATCCGGGACTTCAAAGCAGGCTGTTTTATGAAGAGATGGTTGTTCATTTGCACCGGGAGAGGCTGCCTTTGAAAACGGAGCTTTCAGAGTCTTGATGGAAATGCACTGATTGCTACCTGGCGTGAGCGACTGAGCCAGGAGGTCCCTGAGAACGGGCGTGTGTGTCGAGGGGGGTCCGGACTGTGACGTCAGAGGCCAAAGCTCTCCCCACACTGCAGGAAGCGGGACCTCAGGCATCTGAGCTCCTGAAATTCTCTGCAGCCACCTCTGTCCCCCTCATGCCTGTGCCCTTCGCCGGACCCTTGGCACCAAGGAGAGGACGGGGGCAAACCAGGCCTGTGGTGCGCAGGCTCTGGACAGGGTTCGAACCCTGCCTTTGCATTGGAAATTTCGGCTGTGTGTCCTTGGGGAAGTTACTCACCCTCTCTGAGCTTCTGTCAAATGACGCTAAAAATAGCTTCTACCTCTTGGAGGGCTCCAAATATCCTATGCATTGTCCTACGCCCAGCGCTTGGAAAAGTGTTTGGCGCATAGTAAGTGCTCAGTAAGTGACCTCAAAGTGAAAGAGGGGCAGCGGCGATGCCCCTCCTGGCTTCTGACGCCACAGTGGCCCCCAGCTCAACACACACCCTGGGCACCGCTCACCAGGCCGGTTGGGGCCCGCGCCTTCTCTGCCCTCTGGGCACGTCCCTCGGCACCTGCGTCCCAGCTCCGCCGCTGCCCTGCAGATCCGGGTCCTCCCTGCGCCGTCTCCCTCGCCCTTAGGCCTCTGCACTGCCGAGGGGTCCCCCCCGGAAAGATCCCCCCACCGGCTTTCCTGCTCCTCGGCCAGATGGCCCTGGTCCTTCAGGACATAGTCCAGTGTCACCTCCTCTGTCACGTCCCTGTTAGATTAGATGTCCCTCGGCACCCACGTGTCCCTTCCTTGCCACAGCCCAAAGCCAGGTGGGACTTTCCCATCACCCTCTTCTGTCTTCTTCCTTCATCCTCACCCTCATCTTCATCGTCACCAACTTCTGCTCCCCCCACTGGTCCATCGCTTCCTCCCGGGAAGAACTTGAACAGGTCATCCTGGTATCTGGTCCCTGCGGGCGCCCAGATGCCACCTTGGGGAGCCCTTTCTGGCCGCGCCGGAGCACGGAAGCCTCCGTGTGCAGTTGTGAGCAAGGGGACGTCCAAGGGAAGCTTCTCCCCTCTCGCTGGTGTTTCGGGGGCCGCACAGAGACGACACCGGAGGGCCACGTGCTGCCCAGCGCTCCTAGAGCTCCAAGGAGCCGTGTGCCGAGTGCGCGGGCAGGTGGGCCGCGCGCAGGGAGGGCTGGGGCAGGCTTCTCACACGCTCTCCATCCAGAGGGAAGGCCTCCCACCTCGAGTCACCTGGCCGTCACTTGCGTCATCCTAAGAGCCTCTGACAAGTTAAAGGGCACCATTTCGAGGGAGGCCCCAGGGAGCAGACAGTTCCTCCGCCTGTTGCGAAGCCGTCACACAGCAGAGCGTGGCAACGGGCCAGGCCCGCGGCCGCACGCCAGGCCTAACCGGCGGGGAACGAGCAGCTGGTTTAAGCCGGAGGAGACCGCGGACAGGGGTCGCGGGCAGCAGGATCTCCGAGCCGCCCTGCCTGCCGGGCAGCAGACAGGCAGGTTCTCATAAGCTGCCTTTACGTGCCCGAGAAAGGTGCTCCTTTTTGGGCTTTGGAGACTTTTAAAAGCAAAGGAAAAGCAAAGCATGGCAACTCCAAATGTCTGACTCCCTCCGAAGCAACGCAGACCCACCTTCCAGGAGAAGGGCCCCCGGGGCGCAGAGAGACGGGACCCCGGTGGGAGGGCAGGCCCTGCCCACGCTTGATTCAGGACCCGGACCTCTGAAACTCTAAGATGATCAAATCTGTGTTGTTTAAGTCTCCAGCTTTATGAAATTTTGCTAGAGCAGCAATAGGAAACTAACCCCACCCCTGCCCCCAAATAAACTACAAACAAACCAGAGTAATGAGCTCAGGAGTGGCTGGAGGAGGAGGGGGTCTCATGGAGAAGGCGACCTGGGACGGGAGGCCAGGTGGCTGAGGAGGGGCCCGCGGGTGCTGCTGAGTCTGGAGGGCAGAGCGCACCGCCAGGGCGGGCAGCAAGAGCGGGGCAGGTGAGCCGATGGGGCACAGCCGAGGCCGCGGTGTGGGTGGCCGTCTCCACCCCACTGTCCCGGTCCCGGTGTTCTCATCTTGCCATCCAGACGCACACAGCCCCACGGCCGCTGCCCACGGCCAGGCCACCAGGACACGTGTGCTCTCCGTCTGGCCGCTCCCAGCCTTCGGTCCCTTTAGAGAGACTGTAGGATGTGGACAGCCTTGGGGGCCGTCTGGTGGCGTCTCCGGTGAAAGGAAGAATTTGGCCTTCGCCCTCAGCTTCCGGGGGTCACCTACGTCACCCCGAAAAGAGGGCCTGTGTGTGGGGTATGGCTGGTCATCCCAGGAAGGCCAACCATGTGACTTGGGGGGGGTTGGGTCATGCAATCTCAACCACCCAGGTGACTGAGATCAACTTCATGGGCAATCGACCAATCAATAATCAATCAAGCATAAGTCAGTCCATGCAGCCTACCTAACGGAGCCCTGGCGGTGCCCTGGACTCCAGGCTCAGGTGCACTTGCCTGGCGGATGACATGGACGTGTGTTTCACACCTCAGTGCCGGAGGGGGCACGTCCTGACCCCAGGGGGAGAGGTCGACAGGAACTTCCCACCCAGCCCGCTCCCAAATGCAGGCGGCCTCACCCCTCTTGGAGGGGCAGCCAGCGTTTACCTGAACCCCAGCACCAGCCTCCTCCGTGCTCCGTGTCCCTGGGTGGGCACCAACAGCTGGGTCCACGTTCCAGCTCATTGTCAAGGCTATGGCTCTGCCTTTCTCTCCAAGAAACATGAACTCGGAAAGCCGCTCCAGCGGCTGACCCCTCGAAAATGCAAATCAGTGTAATTTCCATCGATACATGCAGCTTTGAGCATTAAAAATGCCAATTTCTCACTGTGCAGAGAGCAAGAAAGAACCGCGCCTCGTTTAGAAAGGAAACCCGGGGGGCCGGAGGACTTCCTGGAGCGCACACGTGCACTCGGTTCTTGGTGGGGACAGAGGGGGAGGCGGTGGCCACAGAGGGTGACGATAGTGCCACCACACCGCAGCAGCTCAGGCTGGGGTGGCGTGAAATGGACCGGACTGGCCAGCAGGCGGCCGGGCGTCCCTGTCAGTGAGAGGGGGAAGCGCCTTCTTTACTGACCTTGTCGTCCTCTGACCTCCTGTCCTTCCTCCCGCTTCTCCTGAGCCTAAGGCAGGACCGGTGCTCGGGGGACCTCCGACTCCCCCGTGGACGCCTGAGTGAAGGCCTGGGAGACCGCGCCCCTAGGTGAAGGCACTGGGGGGGGGACCTTTGGGAGGTGCTGCGGGTGGACCCCATGAATGGGATTAGTGCCCTTTAGAAGAAGATACAGGAAGGATCATCTCTCTCGGACGTATGAGGACGGTGAGGAGACCACCCTCTGCCGTAGGACGGGGTTCTCACGAGACCCTGCTGGCCCCTCAATCCACAGTGAGCAGTGAATGTCTGCTGCCTAAGTCGCGGTCTGCGGTAGTGGTTAAGGCGCCGAGGTTACTGAGACCGGCGTCCCCACTGGGTCCCTGCAGAGACTACCATCCCCTCCTGATGGCCTGCCTCTGTCCCCGGCCTGGCCTCTGTCCGAGGCATCGGTGCGGGCAGCCTGCTCCATTACACCTGCAAACAGAAAGTTACAGGCGGGAGGAGGGAGGGAGGAGGATCGTTTCCAGGATCTGTCACCGCTGAGAGTGGGGCTCCTTCTCCTCCCCCGCGTGTCACGGCCCATCTTCAGATGTCACATTTAAACGGTGAAGCGATGAACTGTTTGACTTCCTCCAGCAGCTGACAATTCCACCAAATGAGGCTTTAATTTAAAGTGGCACAATAAAACCCTTCCCGTCGCCTCGAAACTCGGTGAGGAGGCTCTGAAGCAGCCGGTGCCCCACGGACAGGGCGGCTCCCTGCTCAGGGTCAGGGTCCATCCGGGCCCCGGTCCCCGGGCCTGTTTCTGCAGACCCTGAACCTGTGACCTTGGCTAGGCTCCCCACACCCCACACCCTGTATCCTGCACCCCCGCTACTTCTCGCATTGGAACGTCGCCAACTCCACAATCACTGCTCGGGGTGCAGAGCTGCTTTGGGGGAGATTTTCATGCCCACACGGGGGGTGGGAAGGTCCAGCCTGCCCCCCCAGGGCAGCCACGGGGAACCTGACTCCTCTGAGGACTTGCTCGCCTCCTGTCCGCATGGAGGAAGCCCCAGGTGGATCTGCTCCCGGGTGCGTCCTCCTCGCCTGTAGGACACCAGGGCGGGGCTGCCCGGGGCCTGCCCGCCTGGCGGGAGAGGCGAGGTTGCAGCTGCCCTCGCTTTGCCATCCATCCCAGCGGAGCGAGCCAGCTGCGCTGCTTGGCAGTTCCCGGGGTTTGTGTCTGTCTGTCTCTGCCTCTGGGGGTGGGGGAGGTCCCAGGTCTCCTCCACATCCTTCGTTCCCGCGGCGCCAGGCTCTCCAAGTACATCCCCCCGACCGCTGCCCCTCACCTCTGCCACTCCCACCCTGGCCTTTGCTCACAGGGCCTGCTGCCTGTCACCTGCACACCATCAGCGTCAGCTGTCCGTTCCTCCACCCAGCCCGGCTCCCCTCCACTCGGCCCCACCTAGCGGCACAGGTGTGTCCCCCACTCAGGGCTGCCCTGGCCACGTTAGGACTCCGGCCCCACACGGACCCCGCACGCTCCCCTCGCTCCGTTCTGCCGATCTTTGTTATCTACCCTGTCTCCTCCGGATGGGGGCTCAGCTGAGGTCCCACTCATGTCTGTAAACACACGTGTGTACGCATGGCATCCAGGAACGGACGTGTGTGGTCAGCCTTCGTCCACCAAAGGACGGCACCTGCCCAGGCTGCAGCCCGACTTCAGGGAGTGGGAGCCCGTTGGAGAAAAGGCCCAAAGCAGCATGATCACCTCCCCGCGGGGCTGGTCCCTGCGGTTCCTCCCAGGCCCACCGAGCCTGGCCGGGCGCGCAAAGGTGCTCCACAGAAGCGTGATGGGGGAAGGGGTGGGGCAGCTCCCAGAGGGCGCCCAGGTATCAGCTCCTCACAGATGCCGTGGCTGCAGGGGCGTGTGCCGCGCTCCGTCACGCGAGTGCCCGGAATTGAAGCGCCGTCATTAACTGCGATAGATCTGTCTGGAAAGGCTTCCTGTGGGTAATTCAGACAAACTGCCCTGAATAATTTCAGCGCACGTCTGCGCGGACGGCTCAGGCAGGTACTGATCGAGGTCCTGGTGAGTGACAGCAACACCCCGGGGTGGTGCTCTGGGGACAGGACAGGGACGTGGCCGACCCTGGGGCAGCAGAGGGGTGCAAACGCAGCCCAGTCCCAGCCGGGGCTCCGGCCTCTGCCGGTGTCCTGTGCCCTCACTGGGCAGCCAGGGCAGGAGGGGGGCCGGCCCAAACCTTCCAACTCCCTCCGGTCCCCTGGCTCTGCCCCAGCGAGCGGCAGCCAGAGCTGGGTCTCAGGGGCCAGCCTGAGAGGAGCGAACAGGGACGCTGGTCCCCGGGGAGGACCGAGGTCCGTGTGCAAAGGGTTGGAGCTGCCCCCACCTGGGTAACGTCTGAGTATCCGAGTCAGGGAGAGCGGCGGTGTCCGCTGAGGACCCTCGTCCTGGTTCGGAGATGGCCGACTTCTTGCCGTGTCCGCGTGTGGTGGAAGGGTGAGGGAGCCCTCTGGGGTCTCCTCTAGAAGGACACTAACCCCATTCCTGGGGGCTCCACCCCGTGGCCTCCTCACCACCCAGAGGCCCCGCCTCCTAACACCATCCCATTGGGGGTTAGTGTTTTGGCATAAGAACTGGGGGGACACGGACATTTCATCCGTAACAATGACCTCGGTCCCAGTCCAGCCCTGTCATCTGGCTCCTCATCAAACATTCGCGCCAGATTTCTCATGTTCCAGCCAAGCGTGACCCCCTGGCTCTGCCCCAGCCAAAGCAGCGTCCGCTTTGAGAGAAGCCCGTGGCTTCGGGGCCGACTGTGCCCGCCAGTACACAAGACCCGTGCCACGAGTAGTCTCCAGGCAGCGCGCAGCCGAAGCAGAAAGACCACCGGCGAAGACCACACAGCCTGGCTTTCAATGCTCGTTGGCCCGGCCTCCATCCCTCCTGCGTCCCGCCAAGGACGGCCCTCGGGCCCGGCTCAGACCCGAGCGACAGGCACGGCCCCACACCTGCCCCAGCCAGCCTCAGCGGATGGCCAGCCACGCCACAGCCCGGCCACCCCCGGAAGACCCCCAGCCACCAAAGGCAGTCAGTGGGGTGTGACACGCCCAACATCAGGCGTGCAAAGCCTGGCGAGGGCGCAGGTGTGCGGTCTGCCCTGGGACGCATGGGCCGGGCGGCCGGCACACTCCGGCCGCAGAAGGTCCTTCCCTTGCTGTAGGCGTCCGTTTACAACCACACGTTTATTTCATCGCTTGTTAATGCTTCTTTAAACTTTGTAATAAACCCTTTCGGAAGCAATGAGCTAAAATAATGAAAGTACACATTTAATAAAAAAAGCAATTACTGAGCTTCCATTGGTCATTGAAATTCTGCCGAAGCAGGAGCTTCCTCGGCGGGCTGGTTCACGCCGCCCGCCCGCCCGCCCGTGGGCCCCTGGGGACTGCGATGGCACGTCCATGCCCACCACGTGCCCTCATTTTGAGAAGACTTTGCCCAAAGATGAGGGTTTCCCGCCTGTGGCTGCAGAAGGGTTTCCGCCCGTCTCTCCAGAAGGCACGGTTTTTCATTCAGATTCAAGGCTATTCTTCCAAACTCAGTTTGCTGGACTCAGATTCTAAGTTTCCTTGGGCACGTGAGACGTGGCACGCCGTGGGATCTTCATGCATCAGGGCCACGAGCAGGAGAAGGACTTTGCAAACTGGGAAAGGGAGCCTGTTTTACGCGGTGAGGCCGGATACTTCAGATGGGAAATCAGGGAATTCCAAGAATGGGTCAAGGTTTTTAAATCCCACTTACGAACTGAAACTACAGCTTCAGGGGTTCGTTCTGTGTGGAGGGAAAACGTGCGAGACTATTGTGAGCACCGAGGCAGAGTCAGTGGGAAAGTCCCCCACGAGGAAGAGGACATTATCTGTGTCATTGTGGTGATGATGTGCGCACGTATCTGATCAAAGTTCCGGCTGGAAGCGATGTTCCTACAGGAGGAAATCGAGAGAGCGGACGCGATGGGCGTGGAACGCACACTCAGACTGACTTGTGTCCCACGATTGAGACGATCTAAGCATCCGACAGTATGAAGCGCAGTCAGGCGTCACGAGTACTTGTGTGTGCACACGGTGGGAGTGACCGACTGCGGCCCGTCGTCACAGGCAGACATTGAATCCAGAGAGCCCTTTGGAGGCGGCCGCCTGTGCTTTCTCCTTGCTGCTCACCACGAACGAGATTCTAGAAGCGTGCGGGCCTTCGAGAAGCTTCTCTGTGAATCGATCCGCGTGTCCTGCGCTGGCGCTGATGCTCTCGAGAACTGGTCCTCTGATTTCTTATTGCGTCAAGCGATTCGAGGGCTGGAGCAACGCCGAGAGAAAACTCCAGCGTCGGGGGCCTTTCAAATGGTAATCGTTGGCAACACAGCCGGCGAACAGGAAGACGTGAAACCGGCGCCAGGACGCGCCAAGGGACACGTGGGTTTCATTAGAGGTCCTGTCACTTTGCTCTGGGACATGTCAAAACCTCAAAGACGTGAAAACTTCTTGTACTGAAACCTAATTGGTAAGGACACAAATTTTTATCCTAGACTGGAATGGAACAAAATTAAAAGACAGACAATTTGGCTGCATCTGAATTCAAGAACCGCGTCCTATAGAGAAATGATTTCAGCATCGACTCCGTATTTGACGGGTTTTCTCTCGTACAAGTCTTTGCCAAAGACAGCTCTCCAGAGGGAGGCAGCAACTCTGCCTCCGTGAATGCTCTCGGGGGAAATAGTTACTCGTTTCACCGTCCGGGGAAACGTAGCTGGGAGCGTGTCCTCGGTGGGGCAGAGTCCGCTCGGAGCCCCGCAGGCACCAGGCGCCCGCACAGAGAGAGAGAGATGTCTCCGCTGAAGACGGTCGGGTCTCACCGAGAGGCGTCCGCTCAAGCTGTCAGTGATTCCAAGTGCGTTCACACAAAATGCACCTTTGAGGAAGGGCGTGGGCAATTTTATGGACAATTTTTCAATGGTAAGATTCTACTGAAACGTTTTTATTCTTTAGAAAAATCCTCATTCTTTAGAAAAATTCCAGTGAGTCGACCAACATACTAAAACCCACTTACCGCTGAAAAACGCTGGGAAAACATGACTTTATTTTTAGTGCCCCCGTTTCGCTGCGAAACGCGTCCCAGTTTGGATGACAGATTGATGCTCAGCCCGCACAGCATCCGAGCGCGCCGTGCACAGAGGTTTCCAAGCCTCGAGATCTCCTGGCAGCTCGCTCCCTTCTGGCGCGTGCGGTCGGAGGCTCCGTGGCTGTTCTTTTCCATCGAGGTGTGACTTAAAACACAGGGAAAGCAAAGAGCTGAGGAGCACAATTTGAGAAGCTTCGGCGTGGGTGTGCACCTGCGTGACCAATACCCAACCAGGACATGCAATGTACCCGTCACTCTCAGAAGTTCTCTGCGCCCTTTGCAGCGAACGCCTTCTCTCCGTAGGCAGCCACTCTTCTCGTCCTCTGAACTTGGAAGGACTGTGTCTCGAGCTGGCTCACTTGAACTGTGTCTCGAGCTGCCTCACTCGGGGACCAGCTGCATATGGCGATGGGAGAAGCCGACATTCACACTTGCCCAGGGCCGGCCGCCCGTCTGCAGAGCGGAGCCCGGGCGCTGTGGAGAGAGGCCAGCGGCTGGTAGGGCGTTGGCACAGTGCTGGGCATACAGTGGGCTCTCAGCAAACGAGGGCACAGTTGGGGTGCCGGCGGGGGTAGGGACAGTAGGCTCCTACCAACTCAGGAGTCCCTCCCCATGGAGGGTCTGAAAGGACTCAGTTCGACCATCCATTTGGTCAGGGTGTCCTTCTTTGCCCTACCTGTTGACCAGGTGTCCTGCCTGCCTGCCAGATGTCCTGTCTGCCAGGTGTCCTAGGTGTCCTACCTGTTGACCAGGTGCCCTGTCTGTCTGCCAGGTGTCCTTCCTGTCTACCAGGTGTGCTACCTACCTGCCAGATGTCCCTGTCTACCAGGTGTCCTGTCTGTCAACCAGGTGTCCAGTCTGTCTGCCAGCTGTCCTCCCTGTCTCCTTCCATCTGCTTGAAGTCCCTGTAACCTCCCTTCCTCAGATGAAGACTTGTGACCCTCTCCCTGCCTAGAGTCCTGTCTTGTCTCTCGACACTCCGAGAGGGATCCCTGTCCCCTTCCCCATACACGTGCGCCGCACCCCAGCCCCTTCCTGTGGCCTTTGCACGGCGGCGCTAGCTGCCCCGGGAAGGTGAGCCCTGCAGCCCCAGTCATCTGCTGCTCTTGGTGTCGCAGGCACTCGACTCAGCACTGGGCACAGACCGAGACCCGCAGGAGAAGTGAGCCGCGGGGAGAGGGGCTCCCCATTCGGGCCCCGCAGCCAGCAGTGACGAAGTCGGCACGCTCTCCTCGCTGTGACCACGCAGCAACGCTGCTGTGATTCTGAGCACTGGTGCAGGGCTGTTTAACAAACCGAAGGGGAAGCGATCCTACCTGGTGAGCCCCGTTCTGCCCATTTTACAGGTAATAAAACTGAGGCTCAGAAAAGTGAGGCCGCCGGCAGCGCCCAGCCAGGAGATGGCAGACTTTGAGGTTGGCCCTTCCAGCTCTGCCCTCTGGGCACCTCCCGCCCAGGCCGTGCTCTTCCCTGGGCTTCAAACCCAGCAGGCGGCCCCACCCTCAGCAGCCCAGACCCACCAGGTCGCCAGGAGGGCTGAGATGTCCTGGGAGATTCTAAGGCTGGTCCCATCTCAGTGGCTCAACTTCACTCACCCTTGATTCCTGTGTGAACCTCCGTGACCACAAAGGGGCAGAGAATGGGGCTCACAGTCCCTGGCATCCTGATCCCCTGTCCCTTGAGCCCCAGGACCCTGTGGCTCCAAGCCCCGCCCCCACCCCTGCAGGGAGAGACCCGGCGGAGCAGTGAGCAGCTCCCCAGTCTGCCTCACATCTGTGCCCCACAATGCCAACGCACGAGATTATTTTTACCCGAAAGTGCGCTGGAACGTGTCTGATAATGTATTTATAACGGCCTGAGAAGCAGCTAGTAGCAGCCACCCTGAGTGACAAGGAAAATTGTGGGAAATTGTTCCCTGTAAAAATAATGAGCCTACTAA
>PVJI01030689.1:0-13898 GCA_004026765.1 Micronycteris hirsuta
CTGCATTCCCACCAACAGTGCAGTAGGGTTCCCTTTTCTCCACATCCCCTCCAACAGTTATCTGTTGCTTTGTTGATGATGGCCATTCTGACTGGTGTGAGGTGGTATCTCATTGTGGTTTTAATTTGCATCTCTCTGATGGCTAATGATGTTGAGCATCTTTTCATATGATTCTGGGCCCTCTGTATGTCCTTTTTTGAGAAGTGTCTGTATCTGTTTAACTTAGTGTTTCAGCCAATTTCCCTAGAACTGCCTTCCTCAATAGGAACAAAACATCAAATCTGTTTCAGAGGCATATTGAACTCTCCAACTCTTGCCAGGTTAAAACTGCCACTACTTTAGTCTGATCATCTTTCCCTTCCCTCACTGTCAAGGACATCAGGGATGTGAGGCCCTGAGATGCAAGGGTAAGGCCCCTCGCGGTGTGCCCCAGGGGAGATCCCCGGACTGCACTTGTTTTCACCACACCCTTCTGCCAAAGTGCTCTCCTTCAAAATATGATTGAGAACAGGTCTCTCTGAGGAAGCATACCTAGAAAACACCTGAGAGCTGGTGCCCTTACCCTGGGCCCCTGCTGCTGTGGCCCACACTTCACACCCCTCTTTTCCATCAGCTCTATTTGGTTAAAGTCGCGTTTCTACACCTATTTCTAACTTAAAGAAAATAAAGTTTTGGTGTGCTATAGGTTGAATGCATGTCGCCCCCAAATTCATATGCTACAATTCTAACCCCCAAGGTGATGGCATAGGAGCTGGGACCTTTGGGAGGCCATCAGGTCATGAGGGCTCCACTATCACAGGGTTAGTGCCTTATAGAAGAGACTCCAGAGGGGTTCCCAGAAAATGTCCACTTTGTGAGGACAGAGACAGAAGATGACTGAGTGTGAACCAGGAAGTCCCCGCTAGACGCCGAATCTGCCAGTGTCATGATCTTGGACTTCTCAGCTTCCAGAACTGTGAGAAATAATGTTTCTTGTTTATAAGCCACCTAGTCTATGATATTTTGTTAAACCAGCCCAAGTGTACTAAGACAGGGTAGGAATGTAAAATGGTGCAGCTGCTCTAGAAAACAGTATGGACTTTCATCAAAAATTATCCGGCAGTTTCGATTCTGGGTATATGAGGTCTGTCCAGAAGGTATCCAGCCATGTAATATGAAAAATAGAGACATTTATTGAAGAAGATACAAGGTACAAAAAACATCGTACGTAGGATAGAGACAACTCAGTCCCCTTCAAGTAGGCACCCTGGGACCTGACACAGTTCTCCCAACTGCCGTCAGCGGCTCAGTTGTATTTTCCTGAATCCCATCAATGGTCTGAAATCTCTTCCCTTTCCAAGGTGATTTTACTTTTAGGAAAATCCTGAAGTCACAGGGCACTAAATCTGGGCGGTAGTGGGGCTGAGTCACTTGGGTGATTTGTTGTTTCACTAAAAAACTCTGCATGAGACGTGATGCATGAGCAGGCACGTTTTTGTGATGAAGCTGCCAGTCACCATTTGCCCATAGCTGTGGCCTTCTGAATCACCCGAATAGTTTCTGCGGAGGAATGTTCAAGCTTAATGCAAATTTTCATGCACATTCGTTGCTTTACTCGCTCAGTCATTTTGAATGTGACAGCCATGCAGTACATGTGCTCACTCAACGGCATCTACCGCCCCCACTGACTGACTAGTACAGTGAAGTTGTTATTGTTCATACATGTGCATTCCAACCTACTGTCCTTGGCTGCCAGGTTACATTGATGTCACACAAACCATTCTTGTTACATTAACAATATCTGGACTTTTTCTGGATAGACCTCATATACCCAGATGGCATGAAAGAAGCTCTCAAAGAAATATTTGTCCCTTATATTTATAGTAGCACTATTCACAAAAGCAAAAAGGTAGAAACATCCCAAGTGTCCACCCACAAAAGGATGAACGGATAAACAAAATGTGGCATATACATACAATGGAATGTGACTCAGCCTTAAAAAGGAAGGAAATTCTGACACATGCTACAACATGGATGCACCATGAGGACTTCATGCTAAGTTAAGTACACCAGCCACAAAAGGACAACCAGTGTATGATTCCACTTACTTGAGGCACTCAGTGTAGTCAGATTCATTGAGACAGAAGGTAGAATGGTGGTTTCTAGAGGCTGGGGGAGGAGAATGGAGTGTTTAATGGTACAGAGTTTCAGTTTTGCAAGATGGAAATGGTTCTGTGGTAATGGTTGCACAGCAACGTGAGTCTACTTGATGCCACTGAACTTAAAAATGGTTGAGATGATACATTTCATGTGATATGTATAAAATAAAACATTAAAATCTGAATTTTCTTCATCTTTCTATTCCCTGCACCTAGCTCGCAGCCTGGTATCAACTTCTGGAATTCTTTCCAGAGCAGAACCTGACACATGCTTTTGCATGTTCAAAATAGATGCCAATAAAATTGATTTTAGGAAACAGCCAAATGTTACTGAGTCAAGTCAACAGACAGTTTTTAGTTCAGAAGTCATGCATGGCAATGAACTGATGGGACCGTGAAGCCCAGAAGCAGATGCTTACATATGTGATGGCCACAAAGTGTTTGCAGCATCATTTATGAAACAAGGGTCATCTAGGCCAGGAGTCTAACCAGGCCCTGCCTGGGGCCCGAAGGTCAGAGGCCATGGCTCTCCCCTGGAGAGTCAAGTTTAGGTTCTTGTCTCTCCAGGTGATTTCTCTGAGGGAAAACACTCACATTCACTAGAAATTCTCTCCTACCAACATCACAGAACACATGTGACGACTGCAGCACATGATGCTTGCTGATCTCACACCATCTGGGGCTCTGGGTCCAGAAATCCTGTGCTGCTTTCCAAGCCTAAACATTATGACATAACATCTAGTATTGATAAAGACTAGTTTCTTTCCCTTTCTAATACAAAATTAACCTTAATCAAAAACAAATGAGGCCAGCTTTGTGTGCAAATCGCCTCTTGTATTTCAGCTAATGCCAGTGACTAAGGCCAAGGATCTGGGGGAAACCACCAGAGTTTCTAATAACTGAAGAACTGTGTTTGACCTGGGCGTTTTCCCCATGAAAGCTGACAGTTGATCAAGCCTGCAGAGAATGAAAAATGAATATCAGTGGAGAAATGAGTCACTGCTCTCTGGCCACTCATCTTGGCTGTGTGAGGGCTGCTCTTCACTGGTCTGTCCTCTCTGCTCTGCACAGATGGGTCGCATGGGCAGCCCCTCTGGCTTGAAGACAGAACACAGAGTACAAAGGGGCCCTGCGTGTTCTTATTGGGCTAAAGTGAATTGAACTTGCTCCCTAGAAATCATTTTGCTGCTTCTGTAACTAAGGTAACTGTCATTTTAATTATGAAATATTCATTCTGATGTGTGTGTGATCTGAGGTCCTGTGCAGATAACCCATCTAATATTAGTTGTCTCTCCCCAAAAAGATGTCATCTTTTTGTCTATGGAATTTTCTCCCCTTCCTTTGAGTGGCAGAGCCAGGGACGGCAGTCTAAGCCCAATTACCTGGCTCTGATTACTTTTAAGCACATATTTATGAGTCATCAGTGACATCTCAAGCTATTCGTTGCTCTCTGGGTATACAGAACGAGTAAGACACAGCCCATATCACTAGTAGCCCCAAGTAGGGGAGAGAGAAGATGCCGAGTGCCCAGGTACCCCACTGCATTTTCAAACCACGGGCCCGTGTCCTCACAAGCTCTTGAGGAAGCTAGTGGTCAGGTGGGCTGAAAAAAGAAGTAACTATGGAATCTTGACTTTTCTGTACTGAAGGTATCTGGCTGATGCTGCTGGATTCTGGCATTTTGGAACTTTGTCCAGTGAGACAGAAATGCCAGAGGAAAAGAAAGGGCTGTGACAGTTTGATGACAGATGCAGAGACAGCAGTGGAAGCATACCCTGTGTACCTGCCCCTGCCACTCTCTCTTTCCCCTCCTTCTTCTGCCCATGACACGCACAGCATGCCACCTGGACCCAGAAAGCCAATGTCCAGACCCAACTCTATGCCTATCAATGTGACTTCAGCTTCACCTTTCATGAAGAAACAAACAAACCAATGTTAGACCTTGGAGGTATCCTCCAACTTAAACTCCTGAGATGTTTAAGTTAGTCTGCCATGACCTACCATGAAGCTTGCTTCTCTCTTTTTATTGTTTCTTGATCCTGAAATGTTGGGACTCTATAAAAGTTATCAATGATGTCAGCTTTTTTCTTCTCCTTTTTTTAAAATTTAGGTTTGACTTCTGTAGAAATATTATCTATTAGAAAAATAGAGTTCTATGGCCTCCTTCAGAAGGCAAATGATTTTTCTGAGATCTGAAGAGACTAGAATACCTATTTTTGATAAGGGTTAATAAAAATTTACATGCAGTAAAATTCACTCTTTTTGAATAGTTCTACACGTTTTGACAAGTGCATAGAATTGGGAACCACTGCAGGAGTCAGGACTCTGAAGAGTCTCATCCTTCTCCAAAAATCCCTCCATCTTGACCCCAGAACTCACTGACTGTCCTTTGTCCAGACAGTTTTTTGCCTTTTCCAGAATGTCACATAAATGGAATCGTACAGTAGGTAGATTATGAGTCTGGCTTTTTTACTTTAAAAAATGCATTTAAGATCAATTCATGTTTATGTGAAGATAAGTTTTTATTTTTATTGGTTAAATACCTAGTAGTAGGATATTTTGGTCATACGGTAAATGTATGTTTAACTTTATAAGAAACCACCAAACTGTTTTCCAAACTGGTTGCAGCATTTTGCTCCACATCTTTGCTCTGCATCTTTGCTAAGACTTGTTATTATTAGTTTTTTCTTTCTTATCTTAGTCATTCTAATAGATGTATAGAACTTGTTGTAGTTTGAACTTGAATTTCCCTAATGAGTAATGATATTGAACATTTTTCCATGTGCTCATTTGCCATCCATGTATTTTTTGGGTAGAAGCTTGTTAATAAAATAGTTCAAACCTACAAATACTAATATAACATATAACATATGCTCATATAATTGATCTAAAAGATTTAGCTACTGTCCTAAAGTTGATTGTATAATTTCATGAATGTTTTTGTCTATTTGCTACTTATGTAGATATCCATAAACAATATAGCCAGTGAGGTAAAATGAAGTGGAGTGTTTCTGAAAAAATACATTTCTGGAAATGGAGATGATCACCAATTTTAAAGATCAACCTCTTTAAACACATATCTTCTAACGACCTCTATGAGGTTGACAAGGTTGTGTCCATTCAGTTCTTACCTTTGACCCGCAGTCTCTTTATCTGCAGGTTGGCTAGGATATGAGTGTAACCTCTGGTGGATGTGGTCTCACCAAACTGTCTCTCCTCAGTTCTTCGCAAAGCCATGACTGTTCCTGTGAGGGTGTGGTTTGAGGTAGCTACTGGATTTGACCCTGACTGTACCGCAGTGAGATGTAAATGTCAGGGTTCCACGCCAACACTTCCATGCCTGCCATGGGCATGAGTCTTTTGCCTCTATCATGAGATTTGTAACTCATTGGGAAAGACTCATATGGAAATGGACTGTGATGACCACCCTCCATGAAACTAAGGCTGCTTTAGCTCACTTGTCAACTGAACAAGGGTAAGGAGGCCCATGCCATGGCATTGAAACCAGTGGGCACCAACGAGGAGTCAGATACCTCCACAGTATTAGCTTTCATGAGCATCTGGGCAAAACCCATGGATGGAGGAGCCCAAAGACACTCACCACTGGAAAACAATTCCACTCAAGCCCTGGTACTGCTAGGTCAATGCTTCAGCCTCTGTGGGAGCAGAGTATGTTTTAAGGCTATTGGAGGTAGTGGCAACACCCAGGATGGAGAGAAAAATCATTTCTTAGTGTAAGTGTTGCCTTAGGAGAGTTGTGAGGCTTAACTCTGTGTTTCATGTTCACATGGCCTTGTGGTGGACCGGGACATTCTCAGTCCTTAGAGACAAGCCCAGGAACCCACCAGCATATACTCCCCTCACATGAAACAGTGACAACAGAATCATGGCAGGTCATAGTGGGCCAGGACAGGTGGAGCTGGCGTCTCACATGGACACCTGCCTTTTCACTTTCTTCACCTACTTCTCCCATTTCTTTTCATACATTTTCCATTTATTTGTCTTCCCAGGACTATTTTCTTCTTTATTCTCTGCCTTCCCATGGTTTTATCTCCCCCCGTCATTGAACTTGTTTCATTCTGCCATTGAGTCCAGTAACTAATTTGTGTGTTTGCTTCCCACAATGGGCTGCCAGTGAGAGCCAGGCTGCCGGGCACTGTGTGCGGGTTTCACATGGCACAGCCTGGGGCGCCATTATCCTCATAACCACTGCCTTTATTTATAAATATGTGCACATAGAACTTATGTATACTTATAAGCACAACTTTCTGATTTTGGGTGATAATATGTACAAAGGTCCAGTCAGGCTAGCAATGGTGCTGATTGTAATCAACCAGACAAGCAATGACTTGGTCTTCTTCTTCATATATTTAACTTTATGTTTTAGAGAAGTTTGGGGTTCACCCAGAAATTACCCAGAGAGTACAGAGAGCTCCCAAATGTTGCCCTCTCCATCCCACATGGGAACTGTGTCTTTTTAAACAGCAAGCTCCTATATCTAAGCCTGACGTCTGAAACACAGGATGTCTTCAACACATTTTTTAAAAATTGAATCAAGTTACTCACCACTGGTGATCTCTACCAGAGTATGGTTCAGAATTACCTGAATGCTACTCTGAGGAACAAATGTATGTATTTCCCAGAATCTCTGGAAGGAACTTTACCTAATGAGAATTCCAGACCGAGTGAGAGTGATAGATTTAGGCAACTAGTTGCCAGGTACCACCAAGGATGCCCCCTGGACTTTTTGGACTTGGATTCATGCAGGCCTCACTACTCAGTGCAATCATGTTCATATACTGACTTTATACTCGAGAAAGACTGAACTCTAGGAGATTCAGGGGTTATCTAAAGTCACACCTGTAAAAAGTGGCAGGAATGCCTGATCTGTGACTTGGCCCATGTCTGGAAACAAGGTTCTTGTGCACTGGGATGTGCAACAGGTGTGACAGACACTCCCATATTAGTACAAAGAAAGAGCATGAATATCACAATAATCGTTTCAGGGTGAGTACAGGTTGAAAGGATAATGTTGGATACATTGGATTTTATATAGAACATACCATTAAAACTAACTCTTCCTTTTTACTCTTTCTTAATGTGGCTCCTAGGACATCTAAAATTATGTAAGTGATTCACATTTGTGGATTGAATTATATTTTTACTGGACAGCACAATGCATCACTAGGAGAAACTGAGAGAGTTCATTTTCTTTGATGGGAAGACTAGGACAGGAAGGCTGAAGACTAGCTGTGGTCCCAGCTCAGTCAGCTGTCTGACCCTGGGCAGGCCACTTTCCTTCTCTGTGCCTCAGTTTCCTTATTTAGAAAACTGAAAGGACTGGCTAGGACAGGTGGCAGTGAGCTTTCTCCCATCTTCAAGGTTATGCAAGCAAAGGGACAATTGTGCCTAAAAATGTATACAATTACTCCAGTGGTTTTGTGGTTTTAGATACATAACTATTGAACAGAGAAGACTCCTGTCAGGCTGCAGAAGAAATTGTTTTAACACTATTGCTGTTCCTTTAACCTTCAAGGGGCACAAAGGCCATACTGCTCGTTCATGTGGAGGGTACATGTGGGCAAAGGATTTTAAGATGCAAGATAGTCAACTAGCTTTGCTTCTTAGTGGCTTTTAGGATGTTTTTCCTCTCGTATACTTTATTTCTTTCTTGTGGTTTATTTCATCAACAGAGGACCTTGATGTAATCATTTCCCTGTAATTTATAGATAACATCTCTTTCACTTAATGTAGAATACTGCCTCTGTCAATGCGTTTTACAGGCAAACCCTATCTTGGATGGAAATTAAACAAGAAATTGGAATTCCTAATAATGACATAAAAGTGGTACAGATATGAAGTCGAATTTAAGATGTCTAAATTAAAAGAATAACATCACTGGAATAAAAATGTAGAAAAACAAATTATACCCATTACAACATTTCTGTTTGTTTTCAGACAAATATTTTCTGAAATGGGTTTCCTCCACTTACACAGCACTTTGCACATTATTTTAGCCACTTCAGGAGAAATGTGGTATCTAGAACCAGCTAAGTTATAGCCCTTCCTGGCCTGTGGGACAATTAATTAATACCTGGAGAATCATGCTTGATGTTCAACATTTCAGGAACAGGTTGGGGAGAGAGGACAGAATCTAGTTCATCCATGCAGTCTGCACAGCCCACTCAAAGGTGATAATGCTTTTCTTGGGGCTAAGTACTGGGGTCTGAGGCAGTTGTTGCCTTAGAAAGACATGCCACTCAATTGGACAACTTATTGCCATGTGCCGTCTCTGATATTTCAGTGATTTTTCTGAAGTCTGGGCAACGTGCATGAGAAAGGAAATAGTAGAGATAGACATTAGTAGACATTCTCAAACCAGATGAAAATGGACTATGGAACCATGGCATAATGGCAATGGGCAAAGGAAGGTGGGATGGAGCCTACCATTTGGGCCACTTTTTCCTTGAATTCTTTAAAATATATTTTCTCTGCCTCACCTCTGATGAGGTTAAAATGTTAGGTTTGGAGAAGAGAAGGATCAGTTGGGACCCAAGCGCTGGGGTCAACTATTTGAAGTCTATTGTGAAGAGAAGGGACTTGACCTGCTCTTCTGGACCCCAATGGTTCACCTTTAACCAAGCGAGCAGGAGTCTCAGAGTGTGGGGTGCCTCAATCTGCCGTATCATGGCGAGTCTCTCCTGCGGGGTGACCTCCCCTGGGGCCCTGGATCCATCGGAGATGGTGCACAGGTAAAGGTCAGCTGCATGGCCCCTTTCAGGGCTGCAGGCCACCGTGCTAGCCTTCCATGAGAGCACCTGTGTTTGCACTCCTCTCCTGAACACGCTTCTCATTAGTGGGATGCCAGGATGGTGAACAGACGTTGCTGTCATTCTGCCATGACCTAGTCAATGACAAAAGGAAAAAGAAATCTGAAAACAGTCTGGGGTCAGAGCCCTTCTCAGACTGCGTGGCTCTTCTGCTCCAGGGTCTGCATCGTGGGTACTGTTTTGTAGAGGCAGAGGGCTTGAGGGGAGGGGAGGGCCTGAAGACCCTTGTGGCAAGAGTGACCCATGAACAGTGTGGGGGGTGAGCTGCTCCTCCAGCCAAATGTGAGGCAGGACTGGAGAGAAAGGGCCTGTGAGACATTGGCTGGGGTGGATGAGTGGTCAGGACAGTAGTAACCAGGCTTGGTTGAGGAGGACAAGAGCCTGGGGCCAGGACTGCAGTTGTGGGAGTTCTGAGAGCTCCCACCAGTCCCTGTAAACCAAGGTCCCTGCTGACTCTCCTTCCCCTCACCCATGGCTCACTCATGAAAGCCAGCTTTGAACACCTCCGACCAGCCAGAGTTTGCCCATCCCTGTTTTCCTTCCATTCCTGTTCTCCTTCCTCTACCCATGGACACTCCACAAAGCAACTAAAACCAGAAGTAGGAGGAACAGGGGGTGAAAGAGCAAACCAAGTCCCACCCAGAGGTGAGCTGCTAACTGTCTTACAACTGTCAGGGAAGAGGGTGTCAAGGGGAGGCCCTGACTTGTAGTGTTTATTGACTCCTGTGGAGGAAGGGCTCCCACCACGGTCAGTTTCAAGCTACGGACATTGAAGGCAAAGTTGGGGAAGCAGGGATGACAGTCACCCACCATTACGTGGCAGTTATCAAATAATCTCTAAAGCAGAGAGAATAAGGAATTATAGTCAGATAATTTGGAAGTAATGAGTATTTTGAGGATATTTTACTTTTGTTTTTAATATAATTTATTATACATTTATATAATTTAGTTTTGAATATTGGCTTTGTTTTGACCACTGAAAGGTGGATACTGGCAGTGGAAAGCCAACAAGAACTGGCTCCAGCATAGCACCAACCCCTTCCCACCCCCTGGCCCACAAGACAGAGATGGAGGTAGGGAGTCTAAGAGGTGCCCATGTGTCAACATAGGGCCTCCCCCCGCTGCCCCCCGCCCCAGCCCAGTGCAGACCCCAGGGGCTCTTTCTCATGGCAGAGAGAACACAAGACTTCTGACTCACAGAAAACCCCACTCTGCAGTTCTCTCTTTCTCCCCCAGTGACACTAGGAGACATGCAAAGGTGCACCTGAGGGAGCAGATCTGGGAGTTTTTGGTTTCTGTTCAGTCTCACACATTGCAAGGGCCTCTACACAAACTTTCAGATGAGGCTTCCTCAGGCCTTGGCTCCACACACCCTGCTCTGCCTGGTAACCCTAGAGCCACTCTGCCAGCGGCCACATGACAATTCCACCTCTCAGTGCAAGCTCCTCCCTTTTGTCCTGCCTCAAGCTCCCATCCCTCTCTGTTGCTGCCTTTGCCCTCTCTGCAGGCCTTGAAATGGCTCCTCAGGCTTACCCCCCACAGGCTGTCCCTCCCCTCCTCCCTGCCACCCCACACAAGCTCTCAGACTTTCAGCTATTGCAGTTTTATGTCCAGGTAACAGATACCAGATTCACAACCACAAGAAATCACACTGCTGGAGAAAGCCTGTGGAGTTCTGATCTCCTATGAGTCTCTCTCTTGTAGGGGGTACCTGACACCCAGACACTTGGCACAGATCCAGAACCAGAGAGTGACAGAAGCAGGAGGAGGACTCAAGAGCCTCTTGAATTGGAGGACACTTTAGTCAACTGGCAAGGGCAGGGGGTAGATCCTGGCCCAGGGCTCACTGACCCCTGCAAAGGGCCTCTTTCAGCCTCAGAGCAGAGACCTCGGGGATAGGGAGCCCATGGAAGCCCGCACTGCTGACTCCAGGAGAGCCCCGAGAACTTGGTTGTCAGATGAGTAAAGGTTTGTTTTTCCCCTGACCAGAGGTTTTGCTCTTGTTGCTGGTGTTGCATTCTAATTGTGAAGCAGTTATTCATCATCTGGACTGGTGGGGACTTTTGCTGGGCTTACCAGGAATAGGTTGGTCAGGTTGTTGTCCTTACCCAGGCCTGCAGAGAGATAGGGCCCTGGGAGAGCTTGCCTTGTCCCATGTCCAGGGAAGGGAAGCAAACTGCACCTAATTTCATACTGACTGAGTGCTTTGCCCTCTACAAACATGAGTACACACTCTCATGTTTCCTCCCAGGCCCTCGTTTAATACAGATGGGCTGATGTGTGGGTCGGCACCTGCCAAGATCTCAACAGTCACATGGCAGCTGCCAAATCTCTCTAAGCTTGTGCCAGTGGAAAAGGCCTAAGTTCCTTAGAACTTACTGCCCACAATTGTGGGAAGGAACAAGTTTCTCACCCCAAGCTTGCCCTCGAAGCTTCCTCCACTCTGTACTCTGCCCTCTTTCCCTACTGGTTGCACCCAACCTTAAAGAGGTGCTATTCTTCCCCCAGCGTCTCCTGGGCAGAAACATGTGTCCAGAATGTTTGGGATCTAACCAATGCTAATTCAGTCTTTCTGGTCCCACAAATCTCTTTGTATTTTCTCGATAGCTATGCTAAATAGCTAGATTTTTCTCCTGCATTTCCAAATGGACTTTGGAAGACCCTCTATCTTTATCCTGAAGAATGCGTGGCAACCCGAGGCCCCCAAAGACTCACAGGGCTGAAGAAAAAATGTGGGACTGGAAGGCACAGAGGGCATGGAGACTCTCCTGGTCCAACGGCCCAGGCCTGCTTGTGTGGAGGGCAGCAGGCATGGAGAGACCTCCTCAGGCCAGCCGCCAGCCGCCCTTCCCTGGCGCACGGGTCCTCTCCTCCACTTCTCCACGTTCCTCAAGTGGGAAGAGCTCTCCTAAGAAATCATTTTCCCCTTTCACCAGTTTTGGTCATTGTGGTGATGGGCATCATGAAGTAGAGACATGTTCTAGCTGGAAGGGGACACAGAGATCCCCAAAGCACAGATGAGACTGAGGGGAAACACAACTGGAAGGGCCCCCAGCTCAGGGACCATCACAGCTGACAGTGCAGTTCACATATTCTGCTTCCTCCCTGTTCCCTTTCTTCAAAAGTAAAACATAAAAAAAAATATTTTTATCTACAACTAAACATTTTTAAAGTTTAGTATTGCATATGATCACTGGGGTTCTAAATGTCAGAAAACTTTGAGTTTTACCTTGTGGTTACTTATTAATATAATGGAAAGAGGCCCACTCAGCTCAGTTACTGGAATCATTAAAGTACGGGGCAGGGGCTGTGTGATAACAAAATGACACCACAGTGAGTAAGCCCAAGCAGCAGTGACAGGAATGACTGAAATGTTCAAGTGCCTCTCAATGTGTCAGCTTTAGTGTTTGCATTTCTTGACCTTCCTTCCTTCCTTCCTTCCTTCCTTCCTTCCTTCCTTCCTTCCTCCCTCCCTCCCTCCCTCTTTCTCTCTCTCTCTCTTTCTCTCTCTCTCTCTCTCCTTCTTTCTTTCTTTTTCTTTCTTTCTCTCTCTCTTTCTCTTCCTCCTTCCCTCCCTACCTCCCTCCCTTCTTTCCTTTCTTCCTTCCTTTTTTTTTTTTTTTGGCCAGGAAAAGACTCTAACATATTACCATTTAGAGAAGAGTAATGTTTTAGCAACATTATATAGAAAACATCAGTCAGTACATGAGACTGGTCAAGAGCTCTTGCTTTACATTCCTTGTGCAGAAGGAAGATAGTACTGGAGAAACCCTGCATGAACCACACCTGCACAGAATTTCAGAAAGGGATTAGTCACCAGGGTTCAAAGAGGGATGTTCTTATTTGCTTGAGATTTATGCTTGACTACAAGAAATGTTTTCTAAAGAGTAAATGCTACATTTTAGTCTAGAGGTCACTTAGAGACCACGGGAAGTAGATGGTGGAGGGATTAGCATTCACTCCAGATTCCAGGGAGGAGAGTGTGCAAGGTTGCCTTCAGGACGGGGCCAGGGGATATTTTTAGGACCTGTGCACAGGTAGTGTGAGGAGTGTTGTAGATGGTGTGGTGATGGGCGTTTTTATTTCAGCCATTATTATTTATTTTAAACGAGTATTGGAAAATAGATATCACATCAGCTTTGTGTTTTGTACAAATTGCTATTGCTTGTAATAATGCCAAATTGAAATTGAAATTTGAAAAGTGAGTCCACCTAAAGATTTTAAGAAAATGTCAATATTTTAAATTATTTTGAGAAGTCACATTTTAAATAGATAATAGCATCTGAATAAATAATATTTGTCATAAATTTTAATTATATATTTAATTAATAAACACAATGTTGAAGACAGTATATATGTGACAAAAATTTAAGAAACACTGAAATAAGATACCTTTCCTACTCTCTAATCCTGATGACAATCTATGAAGTAAGTGCCCCGATTTGCAGAAGACAGTAAAGGGCAGACTTTTATAGCAGGAAACTGGAGCTCCTGGCACAGGATGAGTGGGGGTTATGCCTTTTCCCTGACACTTGCTAGCCATGTAACCTTAACAAGGTACTTACCTCCCTGGTCCTGTTTCCCCATCTATAGTTGAGAAATACAATGCCTGTACCTTAGGATTATTTCAAGGGTCACATGAGCTGATGCCCTGATAAATGGTAATTTAATGATATTCTAAATGAGAGCTAGCCAGATCTTAATGCACAATCAAATTCCTGGTGTTTCTCTTCCTGGCAGTCTTGCTGTTCTCTCTGTTTCTAGTCTCTCTCCCCATCTGAAGTGATGAACTCCCATGTGTGTGGCTCCTCTTGGTGATAAAAAGCCAAATGTCCCACAAAATCTGGGCTCAATGCCAGTGGATGGCTCACCAGCCACGTGAACTGGGCACACTGTGTCGCCTCTCTGACCTTTAGTCCTTCAGCTACAA
>PVJI01030690.1:0-13897 GCA_004026765.1 Micronycteris hirsuta
CCAGAACTATGTTGAATAGAAGTGGTGATAGTGGGCAACCTTGTCTTGTTCCTGATCTTAGTGGGAAAGATTTTAGTTTTTGTCCATTGAGTATAATGTTGGCTGTAGGTTTCTCATATATGGCCTTTATTATGTTGAGGAATGCTCCCTCTATTCCCACTTTGCTAAGTGTCTTTATCATAAATGGATGCTGTACCTTGTTGAATACTTTTTCTGCATCTATTGATATGATCATGTGATTTTTGTCTTTGCTTTGGTTTATGTGATGTATTACATTTATTGTTTTGTGAATATTGTACCATCCTTGCATCCCTGGGATGAATCCCCTTTGGTCATGGTGTATGATCTTTTTAATATATTGCTGGATGCGGTTTATCAGTATTTTGTTGAGGATTTTAGCGTCAATGTTCATCAGTGATATTGGCCTGAAGTTTTCTTTCTTTGTTGTGTCTTTTTCTGGTTTTGGGATTAGGATGATGCTGGCTTCATGAAAAGAGTTTGGAAGTCTTCTCTCCTTTTGGATTTTTTAGAATAATCTGTGAAGGATAGGGCTTAATTCTTCCTTAAATGCTTTGTAAAATTCTCCTGTGAAACCATCTAGTCCGGGGCGTTTGTGTGTCAGGAGTTTTTTGATTACTGCTTCAATTTCATTCGCTGTTATTGGTTGGTTCAGGCTTTCTGCTGCTTCTTTATTGAGTTTTGGAAGATTTTATTTTTCTAGAAATTTATCCATTTCACCTAGATTTTCATATTTCTTGGCATACAGTTCTTCATAGTAGTGTCTTATAATCTTTTGTATTTCTGTGGCATCAGTTGTAATATCTCCTCTTTCATTTCTGATTGAGTTTATTTGGGTCCTCTCTATTTTTTCTTGATGAGCCTGCTTAAAGGTTTGTCGATTTTGTTTATCTTTTCAAAGAACTAGCTCCTGGATTCATTGATCCTTAGAATTATCCTTTTAGTCTCTATGTCATTTAATTCTGATCTGATCTTGGTTATTTCCTTCCTTCTACTTGCTCTGGGTTGTCTTTGCTGTTGTTCCTCAGGTTCTTGTAGGCATAGGGTTAGGTTGTTTGTGTAAACTGTTTCTGTTTTTTTTAGGTAGGCCTGTATCGCTATGAAATTCCCTCTCAGGACTGCCTTTGCTGTGTCCCACAAGTTTTGAGTTGTTGTCAGTTGATTTTCATTTGTTTCAAGGAACTTTTTGATTTCTTCCCTAATTTTGTCCTTGACCCATTCATTGTTTAATAGCATGCTATTCAGTCTCCATGATTTTGAGTGTTTTTTCCTTGGGGTTGGTTTCCAATTTCAGTCCCTTGTGGTCAGAGAAAATACTTGGTATGATTTCAATTTTCTTGAATTTGTTGAGGCTTGTTTTGTGTCCTATCATATGGTCTATTTTTGAAAATGTTCCATGTGCACTTGAAACGAATATGTATTTAGCTTCTTTGGGGTGAAGGGCCCTATATATATCAGTTAAGTCCATTTCTTCTAGGACATTGTTCAATGCCACAATGTCTTTGCTGATATTTTGTTTGGAGGATCTGTCCATTTTTGACAGTGGGGTGTTGAAGTCCCCTACTATAATTGTGTTGCTATCAATATCTTTCTTGAAGTCCTCCAAGATTTTCTTTATGTATTTGGGTGCTCCTGTGTTGGGTGCGTATATATTTACAATGTTTATGTCTTCTTGGTGGATTCTTCCCTTGAGTATTATAAAGTGTCCTTCTGGATCTCTCTTGATGGCCCTTTTTTGGAAGTCTATTTTGTCTGATATGAGTATTGCTACCCCAGGTCTTTTTTCTTGTCCGTTTGCTTGGAAAACTTGTTTCCAGCCCTTCACTTTCAGTCTGAGTAAGTCTTTTGTCCTCAGGTGGGTCTCTTGTAGGCAGCATATGTGTGGGTCATGCTTTCTTATCCATTCCACTATTCTATGCCGTTTAGTTGGAGCATTTGATTCATTTACATTTAAGGTTATTATTGATAGGTACTTATTCATTGCCATTTCCTTTTTTTGTACCTTAGTTCCTCACTCTCTCTCTTTCCCTTCCTTTCCTTAAATCAGTCCCTTTAGCATCTCTTGTAGAGCTGGTTTGGTGGAGGTGTATTCTTTTAGACTTCTTTTGTCTGAGGAGCTCCTTATTTGGACATCTATCTTGATTGAGAGCCTTGCAGGGTAGAGTAGTCTTGGTTGCAGGCCTCTGGTTCTCATTACTTGGAATATTTCTTGCCATTCCCTTCTGGCTTGGAGTGTTTCCATTGAGAAATCAGCTGCTAACCTTATCGGGGTTCCCTTGTATGTTACTTCCTGTTTCTGCCTTGCTGCCTTTAAGATTCTCTCTTTGTCTTGGAATTTTGCCATTTTAATGTTGATGTGTCTTGAAGTGGGCCTGTTTGGGTTCCTTTTGATTGGGACTCTCTGTATTTTCTGGATTTGTGTGGCTTTTTCTCTCATCAGATTAGGGAAGTTTTCCATCATTACTTTTTCAAACAGGTTTTCCATCCCTTGCTGCTCTTCCTCTCCTTCTGGTATCCCTATTATACAAATATTACTACGTTTCATGTTGTCCTACATTTCCCTTAAAACCTCTTCATTCTTTCTGAGCCTCTTTTCCTGTTCTTGCTCTTTTTGGGTGCTTTTTTCAACCTTGTCCTCCAGCTCGCTGATCCAATCCTCTGCCTCATCAAGCCTGCTTTTGATTCCTTCTATTGTGTTCTTCAGTGCAGACATTGTATTCTTCATTTCCTCTTGGCCCTTGTGAATATTTTTTATTTCCTTTTTCATGTTGACATAGTTTGCAGTGTGTTCATTATAGTTTCTCTGTAGTTTCTGGTAATTTTCTGTGAGCTCATCGAGCTTCTCGAGTTTCTTGGGCTGCCTGATAACATATGCTTTGAACTCAATATCTGATAGTTGGCTTGCCTGTGTTTCATTTATCATTCTTTCTGGGGCTTCCTCCTTTCCTTTCATTTGGGGATTGTTTCTTTGTCTTCCCATTGTTTTTGGGATTCTTCTTGATAACCTGTGATTCTTAAATTGATCTGTCAAGTTCTCTGGAGCAGCAAAGTTAATTTTGTGTCACTGTCTCTGTTTTTTGGGCTGACTCTAATCTCTTCACAATTCCAGGTTTTAATGTTTCACCTGTGGATAAAGAAGAGAGGGGAAGGGAGAAAAACAAGAAAAAGAAAGGAAAAAAAAGGAAAAATAAATTAAAGAAAAAATAATACTAAAATAAAATAAAAAATAAGAAATAAAAAGAAGAGAAAACTAGGAATACTAAATGAAGGGAAGGTAGAAGGAATTAAAAAATATAGAAGGACAGATAGGAAGAAGGGTGGGGGAAAACAAACAAAGAAACAAAGAGAAAACAAAAGAAAAAAAAAAAACAAACTTCTGTTGGCTGGCTTTAAAAGTGTCCGGTCAGGTCTGCTCCTCCGGTCCTTCTGTCTGAAACAGGCTGGGAAGATATCAGGTTTCCTTTTCTTTCTTCCTGAGCTGCACTCTTAGCTGCCATCCTGCCTCCAGCCGAGTTGCTAGGAATTCGCAGCACCCCTTCTGGGCTTCCTGGCCTCCACACTAAGAGTTTGTGAGGTCTGTGTCTCTCCGCAGTAGGGCTCGATGGGGCTCCTCTGTTTTTCTCCCACGGAGGGAGTCTGCACCGCAGGTCTCTGATCACAGTGGCTGGGTTGTGTCTTAGGCCCTCCAGGAGTGAGCTCCATGCCCCTGTATTCGTTGACCGCTTTCGTCTCTGGATTTGGCGCTTGCAAGCCTCTGGCCTGGGCTCCTGGTTGTGTACAAACACCATCCGCCCCTGACCGGCTTCGTAGGGTGCGCCTAGTCCCGGAGCTCCGGGCCTCGGATTTCCCGTTCAGTTCAATCTTCAATTCCTCCCACTGGGATCACCAGCCTCTGCAGATCAGTCCCCACATACGCACCAACCTCCAGCCTGCTGGGGAGCAAGCCTCTCCCAACAGACGCGTGTGCCTGCTTTGGCTACTCACACACCCCAATCCAGCTCCCTCCCCAGGCTCCTGCAACAGACCAGGAAGCTACCGCGGCTGGATCCACAGTATTCCCAGCTCCCCGCTGGGCCCGAGGGACCCCTTTGCTCCAAAGCAGACTCTCTACCATCTGATCTTTCAATTGTGTGCAATCTTGGTCGTCAATCTTCCCACACACTGGAATACAGCTGAGCGATCACTCCGCTCCTCAGAAAATCGGCCAGATATCCCTCCAGTGGGCCGGAGGAAGCCGACCCTACTCCCTCCTACTTCGCCGCCATCTTTCCTCTCTTGTTTTTTTAATCTTCTTTTAAAAAATATTTTATTTATTAATTTTTAGATAGAGGGGAAGAGAAGGAGAGATGGAGAGAAATATCAAGGAGTGGTTGCCTCTCATGTGCCCCCTCCTGGGGACCTGGCCCACAACTCAGGAATGTGCTCTGACTGGGAATTGAACTGGCAACCCTTTGGTTCACAAACCGTGCTCAATCCACTGAGCTAAACCAGGAAGGGCTTAAGGGGAAATTCTTGAAATTGTATACCTTTTCTTGATCCTACAAAGCCAATCCTTGTTCAAAATATCTTACAGTTTATTTTTCCTACTGTTGTGCCCTTAAATGTTCAAGCTTTTGCCTCTCCTCCCAATCCAACAGAGTAGGGCCAGCTTTCTGTGTACACTCAGGAACTGTCTGCATGATCTCTCACTTGCTGTCCATAGGGGCATGCACAGGCATTTGACCACAGGTGTGGGCAGCTATTCAGAGTGCTTAGGGTGCTTATGAGCCCATTGGGGAGTTTTGCAATTGAAGTATCCCAAGCAGCTCATGGGTGGACTGCCTATTGTGGTCCACAAAGCAGTTAGTATGATACCTGGCCCTTTGATGAATCCTCAGACTTTGTTGCTATAAGACTTCACCTCCATTCCCTGTTCCCAGGCTATCCCCACCCCTAGCCAGCCTGATAACTTTAGTATTCTAAGTAGCATGGGGAAAAAATGGGCTTCTTGATCACTATCCCACATGGCTGGGAATGCTGGGCATTCAATCACTATGCTCTTATTTACCCCATGGGAATTTACAGGTCAAGGGGTCTTTCTGGGCACTAAGCTATGCTTCCTTTGGGGAGGGGTGATATGGATAGTAAAAATGTCCTTCTTACCCTCTTCAATTTGTCTCATTTTTTTTTTTCATTTTCAAAACAACACCAAAAAGTGAATGTATTAACCATACTCAGTCCATAGTGGAATAAATGGGTGAGAGGAGCAAATAAATTGGCAACAGAGAAAGGTAGTTTAAGGAGAGCCAAGGAATTTTGCCATTTAAGTATTAGAACCGGGGGCTCCATGATCACCTGGTGTCTACTCAGTATTGCACCTATGGTTAAAAATGTGCATGATGGGAACTCCAGGGATCTTCATGATTCTTCATTTATGGTGCCAGTCAACTGTGGCTATGATGTAACACTTGTGCTGGGTTACTCTGTGCACTAAGCAGTCATCTGTATAGGTTCCTTTGTGTGTGCGTGGTAATTGTTCAAATCTTGGATCTGTGGTGATCCTTAGAGCCCCTTGATACTTCTGCCCTAGATATTTTTTTAATGGTGTGCCGGACATTTTCCACTTGATTCCCAGATGTTAGAGGGATGACAGTATAAAACTTTTATTCTGCCATCTTGCTGATATCACCACTAAAAATTGAGAATCAAATTTTTTCATTTTACTATTTATTCTGAAATAAATTTAAATTCACATGCAGCTATAACAAATAGTAGAAGGATTTCCTCAGTTCCTTTAAACTTTGTATATTTCAGCAAATTTGGGACATTTTCACCATTATTACTTCAAATGTACTTTCATCCCCACTTTCTCTTTTTCCTTGAGACTGTGATGATACGGATATTGAATCTTTTGCTATTGTCCACAGGGCCTTAAGACAGCTCGTCTATTTTTTTCTCCCTCCTGTTGTGCATGTTAGGTAATTTTCATTGTTTTATCTTTAAGTTCACTAATTCTTTTTCCTGTTGCTTCCATTTTCTGTTGAGCCCATGTGACTTTTTTTGTTTTTGTTTTCATTTTTATATTTTATTTTTCTGTTCCTTCTTTCCTCTCCCCTGTACTTTCTCTAGCTTTCCTGGCCCTGCACTGTCCTGTCATTGCCTCGCTTTTCCTTCCCTTCTCTCCTCTCTCATCTCCTCCTTTCCTCTTCCCTTTTCTCTCTCTCCCCTCCCCTGCATTACCCACCCCCCCCACTTTGCTGTTACCTTCCCTCCCCTTCCCTTCCCTCTAACTCCTCTTCTCTCCCTCCCCTCCCCTTCCATTTCCTTCCCTTCCCTTTCCTTTCTCTAGCCTATCTGGTCCCATTCTGAAACTTTTTTGCTGGTTCCTACCTGCCCTCCTACCTTCCAAACCCTGCACTGATTTTGATATCAGTCCTTGACTCTCTCTTCTGTTACATACTCACCTCAAAGTAGACTCATGCAATCTCATGGCTTGAAATGTCTCCTACACATTGATGATTCCCATATTTGTATCTCCATTGTGGACCTCTCCCTTGACACCTAGGATGCTTTATCTGACTGCCTTATTGACATCTTCACTTGCATTTCCTGTAGGCATTGCACACTTAACTGGCCTGTGCACACCTGCGAATCTGATACTTCTCCGCATGTCTCCATTTCTCACATTCCTATTTCAGTGTTTTGGAAATTTCATCCTACTCTTCTGACACAAAGAACTAATATTTTCTACTAAATTACTGTAACCAGCCTCTAATAGCCCTTGCTTCCTCTAAATCAAGATGATCCCTGTAAACTGGAAATCAGATTAAAATAATGTAGTGGTTTCTGCCTCACTGAGAGGAAGCATCAGGACTTTATCTAATTTACAAAACTCAGAACCTTATGACTGTATTATTCACTCCCTGTCTCCACTCACTACACCCCCTTTCTCTTCTCAATGCACACGTAGCCCACTGACGTGCTGCTTCTGAAAAATGATGCAACTCCTGGCCTCAAGGCCCTTGCACATGCTATTCTTTCCGGAGAATCCCAAGAATTCTCTTTTTCCTTTGATGTCCATACAGATGATGCACACAGACCAGACATTTCCTTTTCATCCTCTCAGTTAGTTGGCTTCTTCTTATGCACAGGAAATAATACAGCTGCTGTCACCCAGTTATACAGCTCAGTTAAATAACAATTTCACATTCACAAGTTGTTCTCTTTTAGCTTCAATTACAAATTCTTTGGAGGAGAGGATCTCATTGGATTATGTAAAATCAAGTGTCTGTTATGGTTTGATCAGCTTTAAAAGTGGGGATGGAATAAAAAAGCACAGCCATGCCACTGTGTCCAGTCAGAGTGGAGGGGGGAAGCAGGCCACCATCCCCAAGCAGATTCCCCGCAGCACCTCAGGAATACATATTGATTTCTTTTTATTACAGTCACACATGCTGATAGTAAAATTTCCAATAGTTCAGAAGTTGATGTGATGAAAAACACATGACCCTTCTGTTACCGTAGCTAGTTAGATATTAATGAAAAAGAAGAGAGCCAGATAACTAGTTAAGCTAGATTAACTAAGAAGAGGCAGCTTCAGAGACACCCCAAGGGACAGCCACATCCTCCCCAAAGGGACTTAATCCCCAAGCAGGCAGAAAAGACTAGCTTTACCCTGGAAGGATGATCCAGTGAGGGGGAAATTCCTCTGCTGAGGCATGTGCAATAGAAACCAGACAATGAGGCAAATGAAGCAGGAGCAGTAAGAGTAAATGGTGACCATAAAAAGGATGAGTCTAGCCTGGGAAAATCATGAAGAAAGATTGGGTAAGATAAGGGCACAGACCCCAGAAGATCCAGGAAAGCTATTGGATGGGGTAGGGCCCAGCACAAACCCATGAAAAATTAGGAGGAAGAATCATAGTTTGAAAGAAAGCTTACTCCTTCCCAAACCCAAGGAAATATCATCAAAGCTTAAAAGGCCAAGGCATTTGTGCAGCATTTTCTCTCCATGGTAGTCATGTAGACCTGGGTGTGTCAGTTGTTGTGGCTGAAGTGCAGCCAAAAGTGGGCTGGAGGTAAACAGAGGCTAAGTCAGGCTACTGAAGCTTCAGATGCCTGTGCTGGAGAAATGGCAAAGCATCTCTGATTGTTGGCCTTCCTGCTGGGCTTAGTGAGGACCAGTGTAGGCTGCAGCCCTAGAGACTGGACTTCTTCCCTAGCAAGACAGAGCGGAGCCACCTGGTCCTGGATGAGGCAGTGTGGAAGCCTGTACAGGGGCATCCATGCCCTATGCACCCCTCCAACAAATACATCTTGACACTGTTGCTCAAATACTCTTACATGCGAGTCGACAAAATGCTTTTCCTGTGACTTTGCAAGAATCTATTTCCAGAGCCACCCAGCAGACCCTCTTTGGTCCCATTCCACCTCTGAAAACACTTCCACAGCTGACCTTTGGTACCACTTAGATGTCTGAAGCCCAGGCCACAGGTCTTCCCAGGATCCAGGCCCAGCATGCACTAGAAGAACACAGTTTAGCCCTGGATTGAGCAGAGGCTGCAAACCAGAGGGTTGCCAGTTTGATTCCCAGTCAGGGCACATGCCTGTGTTGCGGGCCAGGTCCCAGTGGGGGCCACATGAAAGGCAACCACACATTGATGTTTCTCTCCCTCTCCTTCTCCCTCCTTTCCCCTCTCTCTAAAAATAAATAAATAAAATCTTAAAAAAAACAAAATACATTATTTAAAAAGAAGAACACAGTTAAGCACTTTGTTTTTTTTTGTCTCTACGTTATGTTTTGTTGGTCAAAAAGTTTGTTTTTTTCCATAAGGTGGCTCTAGTAATGCTTTGTTGTCTTTAACTTCATTTGAAACAATTTTGTTAGACTGTGTTGTGACAGTTGTTGTATCAGTATACATTAAAGACAACCTATCAAAATTGCTGAATTTTTGTGTAGCCATTTTAATATTGAAGATGGAAGAAACATTTTTGGAATACTAAACTTTATTATTTCAAGAAAAGTAAAGACACAACTGAAAATAAAAAAAAAGATTTGGACAGTGTATGGGAGAAGGTGCTGTGACTGATTGAATGTGTCAAAATTAGTTTGCAAAGCTTGTGCTCGAGATTTCTCACTGGACAATGCTCCACGGTTGGGTAGACCAGTTGAAGCTGATAGTGATCAAATCAAGATATTAATTGAAACAATCAACATTATACCATGTGGGAGATAGCCAATGTACTCAAAATGTCCAAATCATTACAATTATTGGTGAAATGAAAAATGTATCTTCTGTTTTATGGAAAAACTAAATGGAGTTTTTGGCCAACCCAGTACTTTGGAGCTCTCTTATTGCAGTAGATATGAAATATAATTCAATTTATGGTTATATCACAATTTACTAATCCAGTCGCTCAGTGAGGGACACGGGGTAGATATTTCTTCTTTTCATTGTTTTCATTATTTATTTATTTTTCTGCATACATATGACTGCATCGATCTTGTAATTTCTTGAGCCTGGAGTTGCAGAATCAGAGATACACATTTAACTATTTTGTGGTTATTTTCATATTTCCCTCTCAGATGGAGAGGCATGTACACAGGAGAGTGTATTCTTCTACCTTCGTTAACACAGTGTAATATTAAACTTTCATAGATTGCTAATCTGACAGATTACAAAATTTTGATTTAAAAATAATGTGAATGTCCTTAATGAGAAATGAGCTTTAACTCATGTTATTTTTAAACACAGTTAGTTATACTTTTGTTTGTGAGAATTATAGAAAATATACATTAATATTGAAAATATCTAATTAGTAAGTGTTTCCATGCAACACAGTAAAATGTTTAATTCTTTTAAAATATAAATTGGAATTAAAACTACCAGCTGAGTTATAAAAATAAATGAACTATGTACAGAAATGCTCTCTCATCTTCTTAAAAGTTAGGAGTAATATTTTTAAAGTATAATTTTTAAGGTCTTAGTCTCTTTAAATATTCAAACAGAGGTGCTTGGTCTAATGTCTTCTTTTTCTTTCCATTTATCTTGACTAGACATAGACATCAGGGATTAAAAATATTTTTTTGTCAATAATTTTTCTAGCATGTAAAAAATATTTTCAGTAGTTAAAAGCTATGCAAGTTTTCCCCTTTACTTTTACATACTCGTTGCTCCTCAGTAAAAGCTTCAAATGGTGATTTTTAAAATTAAGGTAACTGGTGTAACATTGGTTAATAATATTATATAATTTTCAGGTTTATATGATTATAGTTTGACATGTGTACTCTATTGCATCGCCACATATTTACCCCCATTCTCCACTCTGCCCTCCTCCCACCTCCTTCCCCTCTGGTAACCACCATTGTCTGCATGTATGAGTTTGTTTTGTTTGGTTCGTTAGTTTGTCACTTTTTATTTTATATTTCACTAATGAGTGAAATGATACAGTTTTTGCCATCTTCTGTCTGACTTATTTTATTTAGCACGATATACTCACAAGTACTAATTTTTTGTGAAAAATTAACATTTCAAAAATGTAACTGGAAAGTTTAAATGCAGATAATGGAACATAGAGACTTAAACATATGTTACAAAATACATATACTCAAATAAAATAGCTTATATTGAAATTGGACACATTAAATATGACATAAATTGCCAAAACTAAGTAATCATTTATTCCACAATTCATTTTAAATTATATAAATTGGTGAAGAGGTGAGGGGATTGAGAAGTACAAATAAGTAGTTACAGAATAGCCATGGGGATGTAAAGTACAGTATAGGAAATGGAGTAGCCAAAGAACTTATAGGCATGATCCATGGACATGAACAATGGTGGGGGGATTGCCTGAGGGAATGGAGGGTGCCAGGTAGAAGGGGGCAAAGGGGGAAAATTGGACAACTGTACAGTGATCCCTCACCTATCATGGGAGTTATGTTCCAGAGACCCCTGAGATAGGTGAAAATCAGCGAAGTAGTGGCGTTATATTTATTTTATTATTTATATATATTTTAAGGCTTTATAAACCCTTCCCACACTCCTATAAACCTTTCCCATTCTGTTATTAACCTTTCCCATACTTTTATAAGCATTTCATATGCTCTTAAACACTTTCTACACTCTTAACCTATGTAATTTTAACAACATATAAAATTCTATATGGGTACTCACCAGTGAAGTATACTACAACTTGAATGATGAAGATCATGAATTATGTAGCTGTGCAATACTGATGGCGATGAAGGTGATGATGATGAGATGAATGTACTGCACAGCCAAGAAGAGCATTACAGCTCTTCTGAAGGCACCACTTCATCAGGCGCTTCATCAGGTAGTGCAGTATCTTCACCCTGGGCTATAACTTCTATTTCCACTAAAGGTGTAGGCATAACTGATTTTTTCATCTGAGTGATGAACATAGTTATGGGGAGTTGCTGGCACTGCTTTTTCTTCTGAGTGAGAAGATTTTTATAAACTGACATGCCACTCTCAACTGTATTTACGAAGTGCAATGAACGAAGCATCTGGGGGTCCCATTCTTCAGCCACTCGCTGAAGTTCTTTGGCCATTCTGACCATGGTTGCAAGATGATCAAGTGTTAGGCCAACCTCCTCCTCTTCTCCATCCCGTAGTTCATCTTGTTCCTCATCCTCTTCTTCACTTGCTGACTTCGTCATCTCTGTCAGGTCTTTATCTGTCAACAGTTGTGGGTAGACATCCGCAGAGGCAGCTTCTCCATGCAGAGAAATGCTCCTGAGTCCAAAGCATCTCTGAAATTTGTCAAACAAGCCCTTGTTGGGGTTGGCCTGGTGGGAGAAGCACTCGATGGTCCTGCTTCTGCGTCGTCGTCTTCGTCTTCATCCTCGTCACTGTCATGAACGTCCTTGCTTTCTGCAAAACTATCATAAATTTTCTTGGCCTACATCCTGATGGTGTTGGTATCCAGCAAGATATTCTTCTTCCTGCAGTCATTTATCCACAGGGCCAATGCAGACTCCATCCTCACAATGGCCTTATTGCGGGAAGTGACCACCTTCTTTGCGGTCTTGTTAAAAGTTATTGTTGCTGTAGACCTAATATTCTTCTTGTCTTTCTTTATGTAGCAAACAGTAGATTTGTTGATCCTGTAATGGTGGCCTATAGCCACATAGCTTTTGCCTTCCTTTAACATGTTGAGAAGTTCCACCTTTTCTTTGATGGTAAGCATATTCCTCTGGTGCTTGGGTTCACTGCCAGAAGCCTTAGAAGGTGCAGAATGTTTGGGTGGCATCATAGGGCTTGAAATAAATTCAAACTTTTACAGAAATTTCACAAAAATACAACACCACAGAGCAACACTATGCGCAGCGATCAGATGTCGATGTGAAGTGGACAAGGAGAGATGCTGAACATATGGGCACAGTGCAGGAGAGCAAACAGACTGATGCTATGGTCACTGAACCAATCAGCGTCCAGGATACAGAACACAGTGCTGTGGTTGGTCACCTTCCATTCCATCAGCCAATAGTGTGCCGTGTACAATCTCATGTTGGCAAACTTCTACAAGTGGTAGTGGCATACTACATTTCCATTGTGTACAGTATGGTATTCATCTGCTGATGAAATACATACTGTACTTTATTTCAATTTAATATTCTTTTAATATGTTTGAATTAACATTTTTTATATTTTTACATTTAGGCAAAAATAATTAAAATAATAAATATTATATAAATACCTATATACCACAAAATCCCATGATATAGTGAAAACTCTGTGATACAGAATTAGATACATATTTTTTTAAAAACCCACGATACAAGGACACACCCAGTTGAATGTTGGAGAATTGCCTGGTGGTGTGGGAAAAACCCCTACATGTTTTGGAAGTGGAGACAAGAATCTAATCGCCATGACTTCCACCAAGATGGCGGCGTAGGTGGACGCACTCGCTGCCCGCACATCCAGAGTGTCTAAACAATGAACGCAGTAGCGAAAAATTAAACAACCAGAATGGACAGAATCGAACTGAAGGGAAGTCTGACACCCAGGAGGTAGGAGAAGACGAACATCCAGGCCGGCCCCGCCTCCAGAGGCAACGTCATCCAAAAAGCGACCCAGGTTGCAGACACCTGCGAGCCGACAAGTGCACCGAGATAAAAAGAATGAAAATGGCCAAAATGAAAGATCAGAACAAATTACAACTAACGGATGATGACATAGTCAACCTATCAGATGCGCAATTTAAAATGCTTGTAATCAAAATGCTAACAAAACTGGAAGATAGGTAGATGCAAATAATTGAACAGATGAAGAATATGATAAGGATAATGGAGGAAGATTTACAGGGAACCAACAGGAAAAAAAAGGAAGTTGGATCTCAAACCAATGGGGTGGATCAGAAGGAAGAAACAAGAATTCAAAAAAATGAGGAGGGTCTCAGGAACCTCAGAGACATTTGTAAACGACCCAATATCCAGATCATAGGGCTTCCAGAAGGACAAGAGGAACACCAAGAAATTGAACGTATTTTTGAACAGATAATGAAGGAAAACTTCCCAGATCTGGCAAAGGAAATAGGCTTCCTGGAAATCCAAGAAGTTCAGAGAACCCAAAAGAAGCGGGACCCAAAGAGGAACACACCAAGGCATATCATAATTACATTACCCAAGGTCAAGAATAAGTAAAGAATCTTACAAGCAGCAAGAGAAAAAGAACAGTTACCTACAAAGGAATCCCCATAAGACTGTCAGCGGATTTCTCTAAGGAGACCTTCCAAGCAAGAAGGGGCTGGAGAGAGATATTTCAAATCATGAAAAGCAAGGGCCTACAACCAAGAATACTCTATCCAGCAAAACTTTCATTTAGAATGGAAGGGCAGATAAAGTGCTTCTCAGATAAGGTCAAGTTCAAGG
>PVJI01030691.1:0-13909 GCA_004026765.1 Micronycteris hirsuta
TTCATTATCTGTTCAAAAATACATTCAATTTCTTGGTGTTCCTCTTGTCCTTCTGGCAGCCCTATGATCCGGATATTGGGTCGTTTACAGATGTCTCGGAGGTTCCTGAGTCCCTCCTCATTTTTTTGAATTCTTCTTTCTTCCTTCGGGTCTATACTATTGGTTTGAGTCCCAGCTTCCTTTTTTTCCCTACTGGTTCCCTGTAGATCATCCCTCGTTATCTTTATCGTGTTCTTCATTTGTTCATTTATTTGTATCCACCTTTCTTCCAGTTTTGTTAGCATTTTGATTACCAGTGTTTTAAACTGAGCATTTGATAGGTTGACTATGTCGTCATCCGTTAGTTGTAATTTGTTCTGATCTTTCATTTTGGCCATTTTCATTCTTTTTATCTCAGTGTACCTGTCGGATTCTTAGGTGTTCGCCGGTGCCCAGCAACCTGGGTCGCTTTTTTTGGTGACTTTTCCTCTGGGGGAGGGGCCTGGGAGGGAGCAATGGCGACTGCCGATCACTGCTGGCTCCCTATCTCCCCCCGCTCCCTAGTTCCCCGCAGCCTTTTCCGCCAGTCTCAGCCCTGCTCGATCCCAGTGGCCTCTCTGGATATGCCGACGGCCTGCGGGGTTCACCCGTTGTTTGGGGTCGTGTTTTGTTTAGGCACTCGTGGCGTGAGTCCCTCCGGGCAAACTGCCTCTCACTCCGCTCCTCTGCTTGGTTCTGCCCCACTTACTGGCCTAGATGTACTTCCTCTCCCACTTCCTGGGTGTCGGACTTCCCTTCAGTTTGTTTCTGTCTGTTCTGGTTGTTTATTTTTTGCTATTGCATTTGTTGTTTAAACTCTCTGGTTGTGCGGGTGGTGAAGTGCGTTCACCTATGTCGCCATCTTGGCGGAAGTCACCCTGTAGCCAATTTTCTTAATGTAGGTGCTGACTTCTTTAACAGTTTCCTTGTGTCTTTTCTGGCTTTAGGGTGGCTTAGTGGAATCCATTTTGTTAACATCGACAAGCAGCTGTTTCACACCCAGTGTGTCAGCCAGAAGTGCATGCTCACAGGTCTGCCCATTCTTGGAGATACACACTTAAATTCACCACCACCGCAGCAACAATCAGGACAACACAGTCAGCCTGGGATGTGCCTGTAATTGTATTTTTGATAAAGCTTCTGTGTCCTGGGGCATCAAAGATGGTCACATAACACTTGCTGGTCTTGAATTTCCACAGGGAGATATTGATGACACCCCACTCATGTTCAGCTTCCAGTTTACCCAAGACCCAGGCAGACCTGAAGGAGCCCTTCCCTATCTCAGCAGCCTCCTTTTCAAATTTTTCAATGATCCTTTTGTTGATCCCACCACATCTGTAGATGAGATGGCCTGTAGTGGTAGACTTGCCAGACTCTACGTGTCCAATTACGGCAGTGTTGATGTGAGTCTTTTCTTTCCCATTTTGGCTTTGATTAGTGGTGGTATTCATAACCCCTATGTTCTGGTGGCGAACCCACTGCAAAAAAGCTGATACCACTTGATACCCACTAAGATGACTATAATCAAAAGACAGATAATAACGAGCATTGGTAAGGACGTGTGGAGAAATCAGAATCTTCATACAACATTGGAGGGGATGTAAAATAGTGTAGCCATTTTGGGAACTAGTCTGTAGTTTTTCAGAAAGTTAAACATCATGCTATCATTTGACTGGGCAATTCCACTCCTGGGTATATATCCAAAACTGAAAATGTATATCCGTACAAAAACCTGTACACAAATGTTCATAACATTATTCATAATAGCCAAAAGGTGCAAATAACCCAAATGTCCATCGTCGGTTAGATGGATAAATAGAATGTGGTAGAGCCACACAAAGGTTTGTTATTTAGCCATAAAAAATAACAGCACTAAGATATACTACAACATGGATGAATATTGAAAACATTATGCAAAGTGAAAGGAAGCAGTCAGAAAAGACCACATATTATGTGACTCCATTTATGTGAAATTTCCAGAATAGGCAAATCTATAGAGACAGAAAATACATTAATGGGGGCTGGGTATAGAGGGTAGGGCAACAACAGCCAAAGCTTAGGTTTCTTTTTAGGATAACAAAACTGTTCTAAAATTGACCATGGTGATATTTACACAATTCTGTGACTATATTATAAGCCAATAAACTGTATACTTTAAATGGGTGAACTGTATGGTATGTGAATTGTATCTCAATAAAGCTGTTTTTATTTATTTTTTAAAAGATTTTATTTATTTTTAAAGAGAGGGGAAGGGAGGGAGAAACAGAGGGAGAGAAACATCAATACGTGGTTGCCTCCCGTGAACCCTCCTAGTGGGGACCTGGCCCGCAACCCAGGCATGTGCCATGAATGGGAGTTGAACCAGAAACCCTTTGGTTTGCAGGCTGATGCTCAATCCACTGAGCCACACCAGCCAGGGCTCAATAAAGCTGTTTTTAAAAAGCATAATAAATAGGCCTGACTGGTGTAGCTCAGTGGATTGAGTGCGGGCTGGGAACCAGAGGGTCCCGGTTCGATTCCCAGTCAGGGCATATGCCTGGGTTGCGGGCCAGGTCCCCATGAGGACCATGTGAGAGGCAACCATATACATTGCTGTTTCTCTCCCTCCCTTCCCCTCTCTCTAAAAATAAATTAAAAATATAAAAAGAAATATAATGAAGGAGGCTGGAAATAGGAATGAGTAATCATGAAGCATCTGTTATCCATTATCAGATATTAAATACATCGCTGAAATAAAGTACTCAGTGAATGATGTTAGGGACAGGTGGAGGATTGCTTCAAAAAGGCAAAGGGAAGGGAGATTCAAGATCATAGTGGAGTAGGTGAAAAACACACTCACCTCCTCCCAGGACCAAACTGGAATCACAACTAAATTACAGAACAATCATCCTGAATAACCAACTGAAGACAAGATGAAGAGACATCTTATAACCAGAGATTTACAGAAAAAGCCACACGGAGATGGGTAGTAAGGGTGGAGACATGAAAAGTGCTGGCCCTGATCCTATGGGTGGCAGCTGAGGTTCCAAAGGGATATGAGTTGGCGGGGCAGGGGGTGTTGCCTCTGAGAAGTGTAAACCCCAAGCAGGGCTCTCTAGCTCGAAGCACCAGAGCCAGGAAAAAACACCCACATAATATCTGGCTGTGAAAAGCAGCCAGATTTCTATACACCAGGGAGAGAGGAGAGTCCACTTGAAACACATGTATCCTTTTAAAAGGCTAATGCACAAAATTTTACTTATAGCAACTCACCCTGGGCTCCAGCAGAAGAAGGGCAGGGCTCTGTGGCTCTAGGAAGAGAGCTGAGGGACAGCTGGCAGGATCCCTGTGCTGAGTCATTCCCCTGTGCCCAAGATGCCACAGTTACTGTTACTGGGTGGGGCCCTCCTCAATCGGCATCAGCCTGGGGAAAGAAATATCCCCACCCTCTGGATTCCCTCACCCTCCAACCTGAGGAGCTTACACCCTGCTGAGCACTATAGCCAGAGGCTCTTTCACTGACTGAGCCTAAAATGCAGCTAGCAGGCAGAGGTGAATCTAGAGATGCCTTGAGACCTTTTCTGATCTGCCCCCAGGCTGATACCGTTAAATGCCAGCCTTGGCAAGCAGCTTGGTCCTTCTTGTCTGCATCTATGACCAGGAGAGGCGGTCAGAAACTGGATCCCTTGTAACTCCAAACAGGTTGCCAAAGACCAGTCACAGGCAGCACTTTACATTAGCCTGCAACATAGTACATCCCAAGAGGCCAAGAATCAATACACACAGTGGCCTGCATCAGAAAACATCAGAGCAGGATCGAATAAACTTCACAAGTGACATATCTAAGGGAAGTCTTGGCAGGAACCAAACCTTACTGAGATGAATTCTCCTTTGTGTGGTCAGCACCTATAGAACTGCTGGTACACCATGGCTGGGGCTGAGCCTCACAGCCAGCCCGAAGACAAATCCCATGTACAAATGGGCCAACAGCAATCAAGACTCAATTGCAACAAGAGGGCCTTCACAACCCACACAAGGGATATTCTTGGAGCACCCAGCTGAGGTGATGAATGAGACTGCACCACTGGAACCCATAGGACACCTACTATATACTTATATACTATATAAGGCCACTCCGCCAACACTAGGAGTCATAGAAGATCTACCTCATACATAGAAATAAACACAAAGAACTTCCGGCAAGATGGAGGCATAGGTAGACACGCTGTGCCTCCTCACACAACCAAACAAGGAAAAACAGCAATTCAAATAAACAAAAACAGCCAGATCTGACAGAAAAATCAAACTGAGAGGAAGTCCGACAACCAAGGAATTAAAGACGCATTCATCCAGTCTGGTAAGCGGGGTGGAGCTCGGCAGAGAGCACACAGCAAACCAGGTGGGGAACACGCAGCAAACAGGGCGGAGAGAGTGAGGCAAGAGGGTGGTTTGTGGAGCGGTACAGGCAACGCTGCAGCTGCTTGGAGAGATCCACGTGAGCGTGCCTGACCAAAACGCGGCCGGCGCCCAGCCCACCTGGACTCAGCGGGGCCGAGACAGGTGGACTGGGCGGGTCCTCATTCACGTGCAGACAAACCGGGAGAAAAAAGCAGGGAGCGGTACCCATCAACTCGGGGAAATAAAACCTCAAACCACCTACTGAAAACACTTGTGGGGGTTTAGGCGGTGGCGGGAGGAACTCCCAGCCTCAACGGAGAGTTCGCTGGGGAGACCCACAGGGACTCGGAACTGTGTAGGCCTGACCACTGACCCCAGAGCCAGCACAGAGGAGCGCAACTTGCTTGTGGGTGGCAGTGTGGGCGCGGAGAGCAGAGCAGGCGCCATTGTTCTCTCAGGACCCGCCCCCACAGGCTGCGTCACAAAACAACGATGTGAGTTTTCCTCGCCCAGGTAAACCCCAAGGCTCCGCCCCACTTAAAGTAACAGGTGCACTGAGGGGAAAAAAAAATGGCCTAGATCAAAGTTCCAGAAAAAACACAACCAAGCGAACAAAAGATAACCAATCTATCAGATGCACAGTTTAAAACACTGGTAATCAGGATGCTCACAGAATTCGAAGAAAAATTGTCACAATTACTTGAACAAATGAGAAGGGATGAGAAGGAAACTGGGACTCAAATCAACAAAGTGGACCAGCAGAAAGAAAAAAACATCCAAACAGAAAAGAATGAAGAAACAAGAATTCAAAAAACTGAGGAGAGGCTTAGGAACCTCCAGGATATCCTTAAACGTCCCAACATTCAAGTCATAGGGGTGCCAGAAAGAGAAGAGGAAGACCAAAGGATTGAAAACCTATTTGAACAAATAATGATGGAGAACTTCCCCAAGCTGGTGAAGGAAATAGACTCTCGGGAAGTCCAGGAAGCTCAGAGAGTCCCAAAGAAGTTGGACCCAAAGAGGAACACACCAAGACACATCGTAATTACATTACCCAAGATTAAAAATAAGGAGAGAATCCTAGAAGCAGCAAGAGAAAAGGAGACAGTTACCTACAAAGGAATTCCCTAAGACTGTCAGCTGATTTCTCAAAAGAGACCTTGAAGGCAAGAAGGGGCCGGTGAGAGGTATTCCAAGTCATGAAAGGCAAGGACCTACATCCAAGAATACTCTATCCAGCAAAGCTATCATTTAGAATGGAAGGGCAGATAAAGTGCTTCTCAGTTAAGGTCAAGTTCAAGGAGTTCATCATCACCCAGCCTTTACTGTATGAAATGTTAAAGGGATTTATATAAGGCAGGGGGGGATATCAACAGGGGAGTGGTAGGGGGAGACAGGGGGAAAGAGGCAGAGTATAAGTAGCATAAATGGTAGGTAGAAAACAGACAGGGGGAGGTTAAGAATAGTATAGGAAATGTAGAAGCCAAAGAACTTATGTGTATGACCTATGGACAAAAACTAAAGGGCGGGGAATGGGGGAGTATAGGGGCAGAGGGGAAGAAAGGGGGAAAAATGGGACAACTGTAATAGCATAATCAATAAAATATATTAAAAATTAAAAAAAAGAAATAAACACAAAGAAGCAGCCAAAATGGGGAGACAAAGAAACATGCCCCAAATGAAAGAACAGGAGAAATCAAGGAACTTAGCAAGAACTACAACAGCATTAAAAAGAATTCAGAACCATACAAAAGGACCACTAAGAAATAAAGAATACATGCCCTGGCTGGTGTAGCTAAGTGGATTGAGAGTAGGCCTGCAAACCAAAGAATCGCTGGTTTGATTCCGTCAGGGCACATGACTGGGTTGCAGGCCAGGTCCCCAGTAGGGGCAGGCAACCACACATTGATGTTTCTCTCCCTCTTTCCTTCCCTTCCCTCTAAAAATAAATAGATAAAATCTTAAAAAAAGAAATGAAGAATACAATTTCTGAAATGAAGAATACATTGGGAGGAATAAACAGTAGGCTGGATGAGGAAGAGGATCAAATCAGTAATTTGGAAGACAAGATAGAGAAAAACACTCAATCAGAGTAGCAAATAGAAAAAAGAATTTCAAAAAATGATAATAGTTTAAGGGACCTTTGGGAAAACATAAAGCATAATATCTGCAGCACCATAGGGGTACAAGAAGGAAGAGAGAACAAGGGATTAAGAACCTATTTGAAGAAATAATGATGAAAAACTTCCCTAACTTGGTGAAGGAAAAAGACAAGTCCAGGAAGTACAGAGTTTCAAACAAAATGAAGCCAGATGAAGCCAAATGGGCCTACACCAAGACACATCATAATTAAAATGGCAAAGGTTAACAGAAAGAAAATCTTAAAAGCCGTAAGAGAAAGAGAGCTAGTTGCCTACAAGGGAGCTTCCATTACACTGTCAGCTGATTTCTCAACAGAAACACTTTAGGCCAGAAGGGATTGGCATGAAATATTCAAAGTGATGAAAATCAAGGATCTACAACCAAGGCTACCTTACCCAAGAAGGCTATCATTTGAAGGAGATATAAAGAGCTTCCTGGACAAGAAAAAGCTAAACAAGTTTGTTACCACCAAACCAGTATTAAAAGAAATTTTAAAGGGCTCGTGTTAAGAAGAAAAAAACGACAACAGAGGAACATAAATAAATATGTACCTATCAATAATCACTTTAAATGTAAATGGCTAAAATGCTCCAAAGTTATATGGTGGCTGAATAGATAAGAAAACAAGACCTACATATATCCTGTCTACAAGAGCCCCACCTCAGAATGCAAGATACACACAGACTAAAAGGGATGGAAGAATATATACAATGCAAGTAAAAACAACAAAAGCTGAAGTAGCAATACTGATAGCAAACAAAACAGACTTCAAAACAAAGGCCACAACAAGAGCTGAAGGACATTACATGATGCTAAAGGGATCAATACAAGAGGATAAAACCCTTGTAAACACGTATGCACTAAGCACTGGTGCACCTAAATATGTAAAGCAAATCTTGGTGGATACAAAGGAGAGACAGACAGAAATATAGTCAGAGTAGGGAATTTTAACACCCCATTGACATCAATGGATAGATCTTTTAGACAGAAAATCAGTAAGGAAACAGTGGCCTTAAATGACACACTAGATCAGATGGATTTAATTGATATCTTCAGAGCCTGTTACCCAAAAGCACCAGAATATACATTCTTTTCAAGTGTACATGGAACATTGTCTAGAATGACCACATACTAGGACACAAAATAAGTCTCCATAAATTTAAGAAGACTGAAATCACATCAAGCCTCTTCCCTGACCATAGTGGTACGAAACTACATTAATATCTCTCTCTATCTCTCTCTCTCTCTCTCTCTCTCTCACACACACACACACACACACACACACACACACGAGAAAAAACCCTGAAGAACACACAATCACATGGAGGCAAAGTAACGTTACTAAACAATGAATGGGTTAACAATGAGATCAAGGAAAAAAACAAAAGTTACCTTGAAACAAATAAAAATGAGAACACAACAACCCAAAATCTGTGGGACACAGTGAAAGCAGTCCCAAGAAGGAAATTCATAACATTATCTCAAGAAACAAGTAAAAGCTCCAATAAATAATCTAACTTTACACTTAAATGAACTTGGAAAACAAAAAAGACAAAGCCCAAAGTGAGTACAAGGAAATAAGAAATAGTGTCTAAAAAAACAATACAAAAGAGCAATAAAACCAAGAGCTGGATCTCTGAAAAGCAAGATTGACAAACCTTTAACCAGACTCATCAGGAAAAAAAAGAGGACCCAAATAAATAAAATATATAGAAGTAACAACTGACACCAAAGAAACACAAAGGGAGTCCAGCCAAGATGGAGGCACAAGTAGAAAAACTTTGCTTCCTTGCGCAACCAAGAGAAGGATAATAACCAATTGAAAAACAAAAACAACCAGAACTGCCAGAAACTCAAACTGCATGGAAGTCCAACAACCAAGGACTTAAAGAAACATTCATCTAAACCTGTACGAAGGGCATAGACAGTCAGCTGGGGCAGAGAGGACATGTGGCAAGGAAGCAGCTAGCAGACCAGTTGGTCCCACATTCACACATGGATACGATAGGAAGAACAACTGGGAAGTGAGACAGACTGCGGAACCCAGGATTTCAGCGTGGGAAACAGAAGACTCAAAACCTATGGCTATAAAAATCTGTGGGGGTTGTGGCAGCAGGAGAAACTCCCAGTATCACAGGAGAGTCAGTGGAAGAGGCCCATGGGGTCCATGAATGTATACAAACCCACCCACCCCCACACCCACAAGAACCAGCACCTGACAATCCACTTGTGGGAAACAAGGGAAGGCACACGGAAAGTGGGGCTAGAATGGAGCAAGCAAGCGGCATCATTCCCTCTTTGAACAAATAATGAAGGAAAACTTTCCCAATAAGGCAAAGGAAATAGACTTTCAGGAAGTCCAGGAAGCCCAGAGAGTCCCAAAGAAATTGGACCCCAGGAGGAAAAGACCAAGGCACATCATCATTAACTTACCCAAGTTTAAAGATAAAGAGAGAATCGTAAAAGCAGCAAGAGGCAAGGAGAAAGTTACCTACAAAGGAGTTCCTATAAAGCTATTTCTTATGGGAACTCTATTAGGCTATATCAGCTGATTTCTCGAAAGAAACCTTGCAGGCAAGATGGGGTTGGAAAAAAGTATCCCAAGTCACGAAAGGCAGGAACCTATATCCAAGATTACACTATCCAGCAAAGCTATCATTTAGAATGGAAGGGCAGATAAAGCGCTTCCCAGATAAGATCAGGTTAAAGGAGTTCTTCATCACCAAGCCCTTATTATACGAAATGTTAAAGGGATTTATCTAAGAAAACTAGTAAGATCAAAACTATGAACAGTAAAATAACAAACTCAGAACTATCAACAACTGAACCTAAAAAACAAAAACAAACTAACAACTAGAACAGGAACAGAATCACAGAAATGGTCATCACATGGAGGGTTATCAGTCAGGAGGAGGAAGAGGAGAATGGGGGGAAGTTACAAGGAATAGAAGCATAATAGGCAGGCACAAAATAAACAGTGGGAAGTTAAGAACTGTATAAGAAATGAAGGAGCCAAAGCACTTGTATGTACAAACCATGGGTGAGGGGTATGCTGGAGGGTAGACTGGTGCAGGGAGGAGGGAAATAAAGGAGATAAAAAAAATTGGGACAACTGTAATAGCATAATCAATAAAATATACTAAAAAAAAAAAAGAAATGCAAAGGATTGTAAAAAATACTACAAACAACCATAAGTCAACAAAATGGACAATCTGGACAAAATGGGTAAATTCCTAAAAACATACAATCTTCTAAAACTAAATCAGGAAGAATCAGAAAATCTGAATTGACAGAACACAACTAGTGAAATTGAAGCAGTAATCAACTCCCAACAAATATCCTAGACCCGATGGTTACACAGGTAAATTTTACCAAACATTCAAAGAACTATCACCTATCCTTCTCAAACTATTCCAAAAAATTCAAGAGGATGGAAGACTGCCAAGCTCATTTTATGAAGCCAGCATTATCCTAACTTAGAAACCAGATAAAGACACTACAAAGAAAGAAAATTATAGACCAATATCACTGATGAACATAAACGCTAAAATCCTCAGCAAAATATTAGCAAACTAGATCCAGCAATACATTAAAAAATTCATATACCATGATCACCTAGGATTTATTCTGGGGATGCAAGATTGGTACAATATCTGTAAACCAATAAACATGATAAACCACATAAGCAAAATGAAAAACAAAAACCACACAATCATATCAAAAAAGGCAGAAAAAGCATTTGATAAAATCCAGCAGACATTTGTGATAAAAACTCAGCAAAATGGGAATAAGTGGAACATACCTAAACATAATAAAGACCATGTTTAACAAACCCATAGCCAACATCATACCTAAGAGGCAAAAACTAAAACCTTCTCCATTAAGAGAAGGAACAGGACAGGGATGTCCACTTTCACCACTCTTATTCAATACAGTACTAGAAGTTGTAGCCACAGCAATCAGACAAGAAGAAATAAAAAGCATCCACATTGGAAAGGAAGAAGTAAAACTGTCATTATTTGCAGATGACATGATACTGTGCATCGGCGTGCACAACCTTTTGGCATCTGTGCCACACTGGAAGAAAAGCCATCTTGGGCCACACATTAAATACATTGTGACACGTAATCACATAAAAATCTCATAATGTTTTAAGTAAATTTACGATTTTATGTTGGGCCGCATTCATAGCCATCCTGGGCTGCATGCAGCCCGCAGGCCACAGGTTGGACACCTCTGCTGTATACAGAAAAACTCTTGCCATGATACTATATATCAAAAACCCTAAAGACTCCACAAAAAAACTAGTAGAACTGATAAATAAAATCAATAAAGTAGAAAGATACAAAATTAAAAGCCAGAAATTGGTGCCATTTTTATACACAGATACTGAACTATTGGAAAGAGAAATTAAGAAAACACTCCCATTTACAAGTGCAACAACCAAAAAATAAGGTACCTGGGAATAAATTTAACTAAGAAGGTAAAAGACTTGTACTTGGAAAATTATGATACTGAAGAAAGAAACTGAGAAAGATATAAATAAGTGGAAGCATATACTGTGTTCATGGATAGGAAGAATTAAGATCATTAAAATATCCATACTATCCAAAGCAATCTACAGATTCAATGCAATTTTTATTAAAATACCAATGGCATACCTCACAGAACTGGAACAAATATTCCGAAAAATTATATGGAACCACAAAGGAACCGTAATAGCCTCAGCAATCTTAAGAAAGAAGAATACAAGGTATCATACTACCGAATATCAAACTATACTACAAGGCCATAGTAATCAAAACAGCATGGTACTAACAGAAAAACAGACATATAGATCAATGAAACAGAATAGAAAACCCAGAAATAAACCCACACTTTAATGGTTAACTAATATTAGACAAAGGAGGCAAAAAAATACAATGGGGTAAAGACAGTCTATTCAATAAATGGTGTTAGGAAAATTGGACATGTGCAAAAAAAATGAAACAAGACTCCCTTCTTACATAACACAAAAGAATAAACTCAAAGTGGATTAAAGACTTAAATGTGAGGCTTGAAATCATAAAAATCCTAGAAGAAAACATAGGCAGTAAAATCTCACATACTGCTTGTAGCAATATTTTTTCTGGTATATCTCCTTGGGCAAGGGAAACAAAAGAAAAAACAAATTGAACTATATCAAACTAAAGAGCTTTTGCAAAGGAAACCATCAAGAAAATGAAAAGACAACCCAATGACTGGGAGTACATATTTGCCAATGATATATCTGATATCCAAAATTGATGAAGAACTTATAAAACTCAAGACCAAAACACCAACAATCCACTTTAAAAATGGGCTAGTTCCGGCCAAGATGGAGGCGCAGGTACAAATACTTCGCTTCCTCACACAACCAAAAGAAGAATAAAAACCAATCTAAAAACAATAAACGACCAGAAGTGGCAGAAAATCAAACTGCATGGAACTCCAACAACCAAGGAGTTAAAGAAACATTCACCCAGACCAGTAGGAGGGGTGGAAACGAGCAGCGGAGCAGAGACGATTCACAGGAACACAGCGGACCTCGTGGGTGAGTCAGGGCTGGTTGAGATGACTCGCAGCAAGGGGGCAGACTGTGTGGGCAAGGCAGGGCTGGCTGAACGGGAAACTAAAGACTCAAAGTTAGCTGCAAACTACTGCAGGGATGGCCATGGTGGGAGAAACTCCCAGTCTCATATGAAAGAGGTTGTTGGAAAGTGGGGCTAGAGCTGAGCAAGTGAGTTCCATTATTTCCTCTCTGAGGGGTCCCTCTCTGACCCCTCCCCAACAGACAGCACCACAACACAGCAAAGAGATTGCCTTGCCAGGGTGAATACCTAAGGCCCAGCCCCCTTACAACATAACAGCTGCACTGAAACAAAGAAATATGGCCCAAATGAAAGAACAGATCAAAGCTCCAGAAAAGAGCTAAGTAACAAGGAGACAGACAACCTATATGATGCGGAGTTCAAAACACTGGTAATCAAAATGCTCATAGAACCAATTAATCTTGGTCGCAAAATGAAGGAACAAATGAAGGCTTCCCAAAGTGAAATAAAGCAAAATATACATGGAACCAACAATGAAGGGAAAGAAACCAGTACTCATATCAACGATTTGGAATAAAAGGAAGAAATAAGCATCCAACATAACAGAATGAAGAACAAGAATTCAAAAAAATGAGGAGAGGCTTAGGAAACTCTGGGACAACTTTAAATGCTTTAACATCAGAATCATACGTGTGTCAGGAGAAGAGGAAGAGCAAGAAATAAAAAACTTATTTGAACAAATGAGGAAGGAAAACTTCCCCAATCTGGTGAAGGAAATAGACTTTCAGGAAGCTAAGAGAGTCCCAAAGAAATTGGACCCCAGGAAGAACACACCAAGGCACATCATTATTAACTTACCCAAGATTAAAGATAAAGAGAGAATCTTAAAAGCAGCAAGAGGCAAGGAGAAAGTTACCTACAAAGGAGTGCCCATAAGACTGTCAGCTGATTTCTTAAAAGAAACCTTGCAGGCAAGAAGGGGCTGGAAAGAAGTATTCAAAGTCATGAAAGGCAAGGACCTACATCCAAGATTACTCTATCCAGCAAAGCTATCATTTAGAATGTGAGGGCAGATAAAATAGCTTCCCAGATAAGGTCAAGTTAAAGGAGTTCATCATCACCAAGCCCTTATTATATGAAATGTTAAAGGGACTTATCTAAGGAATAGAAGAAGATCAAAAACTATGAACCATAAATGAAAACAAACTCACAACTGTCAACAACTGAACCTAATAAAATGAAAACAAAAACTAAGCAAACAACTAGAACAAGAACAGAAACAGAGAAATGGACATCACATGGAAGGTTTTCAGTGGGGAGGGCTAAGGGAAGATTGGGGGGGATGTACAGGGAATAAGAAGTATAATTGGTAGGCATAAAACAGACACAGAGAGGTTCAAAATAGTGTAGGAAATGGAGAAGCCAATGAACTTATATGTACAATTCATGGACATGAACTGAGAGAGGGGAATGCTAAAGGGTGAGGAATGAAGGGTGGAGGGGGGATAAAGGGGAAAAAATTGGGAAAACTATAATAGCATAATCAATAAAATATACTTTAAAAAAATAAAAATGGGCCAAGGATTTGAATATACACTTCTCCAAACAAGACAAACAGGTGGCCAATAAATATATGCTCAACATCAGTCATCATCAGAGAAATCTATATTAAAATCACAATGAGGTATCACCTCACATCTGAAGAATGGCTACCAATAAATCAAGAAACAACAAGTGCTGGCAAGGATGTGAAGAAAAGGGAACTCTTGCCCTGGCTGGTGTGGCTCAGTGGATTGAGCACC
>PVJI01030692.1:0-13881 GCA_004026765.1 Micronycteris hirsuta
AATTATAAAAGAAAATGCAAAGATCATTTTAGAGAAGAAAGAAATGAGCCCAGGGTTTGAATTCCAACATAGGAAATGACAGATGTAGAAAAAGGGGGGTTGGGGGTTGGAGACTGACATTAAGGTCAGGCCATATCCCCGCGCTTTACCCATGTTACGACACTGAGTCTTTTCAAGAAGCCTATGAAGTAAGAATCGGCAACCCCGTTTCACAGATAAGGAAACTCATTCAAAATGGTAAAGCAAATTTCTCAGGAATTTTAATGGGTGGCGAAGCCAGGGTTCAAACTAGGGTCTGGCTGACTCCAAGCCCGTGTGTGTGTGTGTGTGTGTGTGTGTGTGTGTGTGTGTGTGTCTCCCACCCCACAGCCCTGCCCTCTCTGTTCCGACGATATGGTGGGAGGGGGCAGTTGGTAAACAGAGGGGGTGAGGACATTGCACAGATATTAAAAGACCACTGGGAACTGGATTGGAGAACACCTCCCACGCTTTCACCATCTGTATTGATTTCAAATATCCTTTAGAAGTGCCTGAGTCACAAGTACTTCCTCTGATTTGAAACAAAGGGTCTAATTCACTGTCATCTTTACACAGCGGAGACCTCTATAAATTATAGCTGTTTGGGCCTCCACTTGCAAAGGTAACAAGGACGATAAGTGGACCATCAATAATTTCCCCAGTGCAGACAAGGTGAATGTACAAGCAGCAAAAAGATGCTGAAATTTTAAAATTCGATTGCTTCCCAAGCCATCTTTTACTTGGCAGAATTAAATGTAAGTGGTGTTGTGCGGCGGCTTCAGAGCCCATTTTGAAAATGAGATAATGCATCTCCAGGGTGGAAGAGAAAATCCTGTGTCCCTCCTGACATGCCTTACATAATAACAACAGAGGCTCCTGAGGAAAGGTTGAGCCAGGAAGGGAAGCTACTTGGAGTCGCTGCTTTCTTTACAAATTATGGTGCAGACAATACCAAACTGTCAGCGCCACCTATGCTACCATTTCCTCTTCCAAATGGTCGAAGATGAGTTGAGGCAGGAGCAGCCCTGGTTCAGTTACACGCAAGAGCTCTTTCCATACCCAAGCGGGACTCTGTAATCCTGCGCAAACTCCTGAAGTTGCTTGCTGGGCTAGAAGTTCACTATTTGGTTGGCTCTTGTGTTATCTTCACTGTTAGAGTCGGAGCCACAGGAGGAAGAACTTAACCTTGCTGATGGATGCTACAGAGAGAAAATTGCAGGGCCTTGAATGTGGAATGAGAAGTCCTGAGTGAACAATGCTCCTCACGCATAGAAAACCACACAGGAATGTCTGGGCTTTGAGGTAGATATGCATCCTGGATTTTTATGTGGCAGGGAGATGATAGATGCATGTTGTACTTTTTTGCTGAAAAAAGTTCATAAGTGAGGCTTTGACTTGCATGTGTGTCCACTTCACCGGGAAACCCTGTTGCTAATTCTGGGGAAGTGGTACGAGCCCTCTCCCTCTAAAGAAAGAAGGCACAATAGGAGTTGCCAGAAACAGATGAAAGGAGAGGAGACAGGTGTAGACCTTTACGTGAATGGTAATAAAACTACCTCGGGTATCAGCATCCTAAGATGGTGCTGATGTCCCCTGCTGGCCTGCTCTTCTTAGAACTCGGTAAGGCATTTGCAGCAAAGACATCTGTTCTCACCCAGGATGTTCTTTGTCTTTAAATCAAAGAAATCTGAGAGCTGGAAGAGACCCAGCGAGCTCTAAACCCAGTGTTTCCAGAGTCACCTGTGAGGTCCCAGAGTCACCCGGATACTGCCAGTGTCTCTGGACCAGTGGCTGGAATCTCGCCCCTGAAAAAGCTCCTTGCTTGTTCTCAAACTTGGGCAGGTCTGGGGACCTCACTAGTGCAAGTCCAAATTTGCAAAGGAGGAAACTGAGGTCCAAGGAAGTGACACGCCCAAGGTCCTTGGGGCACAGCTGAGCTAGAACTGAACTCAGCTCTGTAGCTCGTGAAAACCGAGTCTAACTGAATTTCCATGCTAAGTAGGCACAGGTCTCACAGGGTGGGCGGCAGGGTCCCAGAGCTGAAGCTTTGGTTGCTCAGAGTAGGAGGCTTCCCCACTCCTGTCCAATCTGCAGCAGGAAGTTCTTTACAGAGCTTCTGATGCCCCAGAAAAGATACTATCACCCAGCTTTGAAAATTCCTGATAAGTACATCAGCTGGGGCTACTTTAACTTTACTTTAGTCCATCATTCTATTTAATACCACAGAGCTCTGTTCTATTGATTGCTGCGTCTGACTCATCGCTGGTATTTTTGAGCAGTTGTCTGAAGAACACTGCAGGTAAAGGGGATCCAGGGAGAAAAAGATGTTTGTGGCTCTACAGTTTCCTGGCATACTACCCATCTGGTTTAGGAGTCCACTGGAGGAGGCATTTTAAAAAATGCAGCCTGGCAGAAATTTTGTGGAAATTGGCACCTAAGTTATTCTGAAGCAGCCCAGGAGAGAGAGAATGGAGTCTGCAAAGTTAAGAGCATGTTTGCCTGAAGTTGTGGAGGCGGTAGGATGTTGAGGTGGTCTGCACACTTACAGATACTGCAAAAAACAAATGAGCAAACAAAGGCTGATCTAGGCTTCAAGGGTCCGTTTGGTACCCTCAATGATCATTTGCAATGTGTGTTGGAGAAATAGTTGTAGACTCAGTTCTATTGATGTGTTTTCTGCCTAAGGTGTTAGTTAATTAAGGTCGAGACATTCATTCTTTTTTTTTTTTGTATAAATCTATGGTTTCTGCATTTATCCTGAGTCATAAAAGGATCCTCAAACTAACAAAATTCAATTAATGTTAACTTATAAATAAAGAGTAAGAAGATAGAGATGAGCAAATCTCCAGTTTATGTCTAGCAGAGACAGTGGCAGTTCAAAAGGAGTGATTTCAAGGGGGCTGCAAAGCCCCCCAGGCACACACTGATACCTGAACCTCAGATGGAGTGATTCATTCTGCTTATAGTTAAGCATTCTCAGCTCTTCCTTGGCAATTCAATTAATTCCTGAGAGAGAAAACACAATCTTTAACTACATTGAGTCTGTTTCTCTAGGTAGACAAAGAGTAGAGGCAGGAACTAGCATTTGTTGAATTCTATTTTGCACCTACTAGAGATACAACGTTTCTGTCATTTTACTTCAGTTAATCCTCTCAACAACTCAGAAATGGAGGTAGAATGATTACTGATTCACAGATTATACCCAGGCACAGGGAGGTGAATAAATCATCCTGAGTTGCACAGCTAGAAAATGGGTTTCTATAACCAAATACCATAACCTGGGTGGGTTAAACAGCAGGCATTTATTTCTCACAGTCCTAGAGACTGGGAAGGCCAAGACCAACGTGGCTCCAGGTGCAGGCCTGCTTCGTGTTCCTAGACAGCGAACTTCTGACTGCTCTCTCTCTCTCTGTTGTTATAAAGACACGAATTCCATCGTGGGGGCTTCATCTCCATAAACTTACCTAAATCTAATTCCCTCCCAAAGATCCCACCTCCAAATACCACCACATTAGGGACTGGGGCTTCGACCTACGGATTTTGAGGGACACAAACATTCAGTTCATAACAAGGTGTTCTCACTTCCAGCCCCTGGTGTGCTTGAACTTCGGCGGGCATGGAGAAGTGCTGTAGAAAGGACCAGGTGGGTAGGGAACTGAGAAGACTGGTGTTGCAATTAAGAGGCCCCTGACTGTGGGAGCCTAGTAGTCAGAGACGTGGCACATTCTGGAGAACGAGATGAGATCACCTACACGGGAGAAACAAAGGTTCTTTTCATTTTATCCTTTGTGCACCTACGTCGCTGTGTAAAATTCAATGCCGGATGCACACTCCCATTCACATGCACAGTATGTATGGAGAGAGGTGCAGAGGAGAGAATGGGACACAGCCGTTCTCTCCAGCTGGTGAAATTCTGAATTATTTGGTCTTTTTTCATTCATCATCATATTTTTAAAATGGCCCATTTATTATTTATATACATAGTTTGTATCCCAAATCCTCCCAATTTATCTTTTCACAAGATGTCAGTTGTTTTTCAAAGGTCACTTGTGTTGTGTCTGCATATTTCAAAACAATAGGCATTAAATGCTTGAATTTACAGTCAGCTCTTGTCTTTCTCTCTGCCAAATCAATGTGAGATTTGTTGTTGATGCTCATTTGGTTTTTTTGCAGGACTGACCAGTTGTTTCAATATTCTATAGGCACAGCCTCCGTAATATAATATGGTTAAGTTAGAAAAGAAATGTTTTTCTGAGCTTTTCCCCCTACGCTTGCAGCATGAGATTTTCAAGCCCTTATCGTGACAGGACGGAAGTGAAGACCATTTACAAAAGTCCAATTAGGAAAACAAAGCTCCACTGAGTCGCCCACCCATCCCTTCCATCCCACAGATGAATGACTTCGTTATTACCATTTCAAAGGAAAACCATTTATTTATTCACCGACATTTTAAAGATAAAAATTAAATGAAGCCAGACTTAATTTTTGCTCATGGGGTTTGAGAAGGTTTAAAAAAAAATAACAGGAGAAAAAAAGCCTTTAATGAGTCTTTGTAACATTTAAAACTTGAAGCGGCTTAGTACCAGTGGGAGCTAAAACTAATTAGAAATCAAAATTATATTCACTTCATCAATGTTAAAATAAATCCAAGGGAAAACAAAGAAGTGCTTTTGTAATTTAATTTTGTGTAATAACCTTAGGTTTTGTTATTTGCAACTGTGGGAGGTTTCTTTAAAAGAATGTTTAAGGCCGTATTTTGTCAAGAGTAAACAGTCTGCTAAGTCGTGTGTAGAATGGAGACAGTTGAGAGGACAGGGGAGGAGAGAGGGCACAGGGTGGGGGGTGGGATCAAAGCAGCGGCTCCAGACCTGCGTGGTTGGTGGCGTGCCTCAGAGAAGCCAGGAGGGAGCCAGATGTCAGCTGGGTCCTCGGGGGGAGGAGACTTCCCCTCTCCTAGGCTCTGTGTTGCTGGGTGGAGTTCTCACCTCCCACAGGGGCAGCGGTGGGGCAGGGAGACCCCTATGAAGAGTGAGACAGCTGCTTCTAGAAGCAGTTGTAGGACTGAAGCATCGCTCCCTGGACAGTTTGAATGCATCTCAGGGAACTGAGAAGCTGCTGGTCTGGTTGGGTCTGGGCGCGTGTGGGGGCCTTAGCTTATGACTCACCCTCTCTGCACAGCCTGTGACACATTGCCACCTACGGAAAGAAGCTGTCCCCTGTCACTCCAGAGGCATTTCCAACTACTGAACCTTGGCTGCATGCCAGGCCCTGGATTAAGTAAGCTCTGTTCTTATATTATCTCACTTGAAAATTCACAACAACCTTAGGGAACAGGAATTTTTATCCCTATTTTGAAACTATGTAACTTACCAATTTATTCTCATTCCTTTATGGCCACACATTTTTATTGTAGTGAAATATACGGATCATGAAATTTACCATTTTAAACCATTTTTAAGTGTGCAATTCAGTAGCATTACACACATTCACACTGTGGTGCCACCACCCATGTCCAGAGCTTTTTCATCTTCCCAAACAGGGACAGCTGGCCCATCAAACACAAGCGCCCCACCCCCTCCCAGCCCCTGGGTGACCTTTATTCTGCTTTCTGCCTCTGACTTGCCCATTCTAGGAAACTTATATTAGTGGAATCATAAAATAGATGTCTTTGTCTCTGGTTTATTACATGTAGCATAATGTTTAAGGGCTTATCTGTGTTGTAGTATCCCCATTTTATTTTTAAATTATTTTTATTGCAATATTATTGCTATATAACATTGTGTAAGTATTTTTTTGTTTTTAAGTATATTTTATTGATTATGCTATTACAATTGTCCCATTTTTTTTCTCCCCTTTGTCCCCCTCCACCCTTACCCACCCTCCCACCCTTAGTTCATGTCCATGGGTCATACATATAAGTTCTTTGGCTTCTCTATTTCCCATCCTGTTCTTAACTTCCCCCTGTCTATTTTGTACCTACCAATTATGCTTCTTATTCCCTGTACCAGTTCCCCCTCTCCCCCTCCCCCTCCCCACTGATAACGCTCCATGTGATCTCCGTTTCCGTGATTCTGTTCCTGTTCTAGTCGTTTGCTTAATTTGTTTTTGTTTTTGTTTTTTAGGTTCAGTTGCTGATAGTTGTGAGTTTGTTGTCATTTACGGTTCATAGTTTTGATCTTCTTCTTTTTCTTAGGTAAGTCCTTTTATCATTTCATATAATAAGGGCTTGGTGATGATGAACTCCTTGAACTTGACCTTATCTGGGAAGCACTTTATCTGCCCTTCCATTGTAAATGATAGCTTTGCTGGATAGAGTCATCTTGGATGTAGGTCCTTGTCTTTTATGACTTCAAATACTTCTTTCCAGCCCCTTCTTGCCTGTAAGGTTTCTTTTGAGAAATCAGCTGATAGTCTTATGGGAACTCCTTTGTAGGTAACTGTCTCTTTTTCTTTTGCTGCTTTTAAGATTCTCTCCTTATCTTTAATCCTGAGTAACTTAATTATGATGTGTCTTGGTGTGTTCCTCCTTGCGTCAAATTTCTTTGGGACTCTCTGGCCTTCCTGGACTTCCTGGAAATTTATTTCCTTCACTAAATTGGGAAAGTTTTACTTCATTATTTGTTCAAATACATTTTCAATTTTTTGCTCTTCCTCTTCTCTTTATGGCACCCCTATGATTCGGATGCTGGAATGTTTAAAGTTGTCCCAGAGGTTCTTAAGCCTCTCCTCATTTTTTGGAATTCTTGTTTCTTCATTCTGTTCTGGTCGGATGTTTATTTCTTCCTTTTGTTTCAGATCATTGATTTGAGTCCCGGTTTCCTCCCCTTCACTGTTGGTTCCCTGTATATTTTCCTTTATCTCACTGTGTAACCTTCATGTCTTCCTTCATTTTGTGACTGAGCTCAATCAGTTCTGTGAGCATCCTGATACCAGTGTTTTGACCTTTGCATCAATCAGATAGGTAGACTATCTCCTCGTTGCTCAGTTCTTTTTCTGGAGTTTTGAACTGTTCTTTCATTTGGGCCATGTTTTTGTGTCTCAGCACATCTCTTATGTGGTAAGGGGGCAGAGCCTTAGGTGTCACCAGGGTGAGGCAACCCTCTTTGCTGCGTTGGGGCACAATCCGTGGGGGAGTGGTCAGAGAGGGAACAATGCTGCTTGCTTGGCTCTGGCCCCACTTTCTGTCATTTCCCTCCTTCCCACAAGTGGATTGTGCCCTTTCAGTTGCTGATTCGCAGGTGGGCGGGCTTGTGTGTGTTTTAGGACCCTGCGGGCCTCTCTAACAGTCTCTTGGACTCTGGTATGAGACTGGGAGTTTCCCCTGCTGCCTCAATCCCACAGACTTTTTCCAGCCAGGGATTTCGAGTCTTCAGTTTCCCGTGCTGAAACCCTGGGTTTCACAGTCTATCTCGTTCTCGCAGCGTCCTCCAGGCTTGTCTGCATGTGCATATGGGCCCACCTGGTGCCCTGCCTTGCCTTGCCACGTGTCCTCTCTGCTCAGACTGCCCATCTCCGCCCCTCCTACCAGTCTGGGGGAATGTTTCTTTAACTCCTTGGTTGTTGGACTTCCGTGCAAATGATTTTCTGGAAGTTCTGCTTGTTCTTTATTTTTAAATTGGTTGTTATCCTTCTTTTGATTGTGCAAGGAAGCAAAGAGTTTCTGCCTATGACTCCATCTTGGCCGAACCCCACCCCCCAAAATCTGCATTGTGTAAGTTTAAGGCGTACAGTGTGTTGCATAGTATTCCTGTTTTATAGACTAGGAAACCAAGAATTACATGAAATAACTTGCCCGGGGCCACAGGGGGAGTAAGTGGCAAGGGAGGAATTCAAACCTGGGGACATAACACTCTTAATATCCATGCTCTTAACTGCCCTAGACACAATGTTTCCCCCACCACAGATCATGGACCACTACAACGGGATCACCTTGAATTCCTAAAAATGGTTATTGGCCTCCACCCCAGTCCTACTATGTGATAATCTTTATATTTCTGACAAGCTCCCAAGTTTATTCTTGTATAAACTAAAGTTACTAGCATATATTTCATCCTTCTTTATTGAAAATTCAACTGAGAACTGATGGTGCTAGAGAAAGTGAAGGCATTATAAGGAACTCAAGGGTAGGTGGTCTCACTAAAAGTGAGAAATGAGTAAATAAGCCTTCCAGGAGTTCTCAAAGCCTACATAATCTGTTGGACTCTTCTGGAATGATTTCCAGTGTGTCCACCCATATCTTTGTGGTCTCATGACATCCTTCTATGAAATGAAAAGGTAAATCTCTTTTAGTTATGCCATATTTTTTATTCCCATTTTTATGAGTCATGTCAATGTGTATTATGTATGACAAACCAACTAGCTTATCGTCAGTGCTCCAGACATGTAGCACCCTGAAGTGAGGAATGAGAAAAGAAAGATACCAATGCTGAGTTTAGATGCTTTACTAACCAAAGCACAATGTAGCCAAAAGACATGCCATATTTAGTGGGACTGAAAACTCACCTTCAGGAAGACTTTCACCTTGAAATATGGTGATATGTGGAACAGATGTTTTAATTTGCCTAAGATAATTTGCATAATCAATTTAACATGTGGCTTATTAAAACTGCCAAAGAGCAGGTGACAATATGGAATTAATATGATTACTAATTTGACACATCATTGAGATTAATTTGACCCCTCTTGGCCTCAGAATACCCAGAGGTCTTTAGAGACAGGAAGAGCGTGCTATGAGATGCCATATGCAGCCATACAAAAGCTACCATAAATGAAGCAACCTCTTTGCTCAGTCTGGTTTCATGCCTCTACTCCTTTTAAACTCTCTTTGAAATGGAAAAGAATCAATGAGCGAATATTGAGGGAGGCCTCTGATTCTGAGTGTTCACGACTTTATGAAAAGCAGTTGATGTGTCTCTTCTCCAGTAGTATAAAAATACTGCCTTCTCAGTGGTGTGTTGATTTATCCTTGATCCCAGGCCCAAAGAGATATTGTTTTTGAGAACACATGGTGAATCCATTAAAGTTGTTAGCTTTAAGTCTATAGAATCAAAATAAAGGATTTAAAATTATACATAGGTTTGTTTATAGTAATAAATTATTGGAACCAATAGAAATGTTCAATAGGATTTGTTAAATAAAATACATATGTCAATAGAATGCCATGCAACCATTTAAGTGATGTTGGGAAACTATATTTAATAACAAAATCATGTTTGTGATATGATACAAATAAATCATATTACAAATTAGTAGATGCACTATAATTTCATTTTTGTAAAGAAAATCTTGGGATATACATCTTTGTCTCCCATATCCTGCTGCCTCCCTAAAACACAACCAATAACTTTAAGTGCAAATGTTTATATCCACCAGACAAATGACTTGCTTCTTTAGAATCATGTATATTAGATTTAGAGAAAAAAAAAGATTTTTAAAAGAAAAAACTTTCTAGCTTTTTTGTTTGTTTACTCTGTCCTTTGGGGTTTAAGACATAAACAGAATCAACTGTTCAATTTGGTTCCACAAATTTATATGTATTATAAAGGGTGAAATAAGATGAAATAACACTGGTATATAACTCACTTTTTCAGTGTTTTCAAATATAGTATGTCTGACTCTTAAAAAATCAAGTTTACCTAAAACCAAAGGAACGAGTTCTGAAAATAAGAAAAGGGAAAATTGTCAAATAATGCAGAGAAGTCAAGAAACAATGGAAGGGATCAGTAGATGTGAAAATTGGGAGTGACCTAAGTGAGGGGGTTTCTGCAGCCTGGGGGAGGGGGAAGGGAGAGGAGCAAAGGAGGCTGAGGAAAAAACAGGGTCCAACTAAGTATGAATAGAATTGAGAGATAATATTTTAAGGAACAGAAGAAAATGCCTGAGAAATTCTGGAGATAAAGCTTCCTTCGATCTTGCCTTGCAAATATCAAATATACTCTGATGCTGGAAAGCCCATATATGGATACTTTTTTTTTTTTAAGACTTTATTTTTAGAGAGAAGAGAAGGCAGGGAGAAAGAGAAGGAGAGAAACATCAATGTGTGGTTGCTTCTCCTGCGCCCCCTACTGGGGACCTGGCCCACAACCCAGGCATGTGCCCTGACTAGGAATCGAATCAGTGACCCTTTGGTTTGCAGGCCCATGCTCAGTCCACTGAGCCACACCAGCCAGGACCTATTTTTTTAATTTTTTAAGAGACTTTATTTTATTAATAGATTTTTAAAAAGAACACTTTGACTAAAGATGGAACTGCTTTTTGATCCAGGGATCCCACTGCTGGGATTATACCCTAAGAATTCTGAATCACCAACTCAAAAGAACCTATGCACCCCAATGTTCATAGCAGCAGTTTTTTACAATAGCCAACTGCTGGAAACAGCCTAAGTGCCCACCAGTAAATGAGTGAACGAAAAAGCTGTGCGTGGTACATTTATACAACAGAATACTATACAGTAGAAAGAAAGAAGGAACTCCTATCCTTTGTGACAGTATGGATGGAACTGGAGAGTACAGTATTATGCTAAGTGAAATACGCCAGGAGGTAAAAAAGAAATACCATATGATCTCACCTACAAGTGGTACCTAATCAGCAAAACAAGCAAATGAGCAAAATAGAACCAAAGACATGGAAATAAAGAATAAACTGACAGTGACCAGAGGAGAGGGAGTGGGAGAGGGAGATAATGGGGAAAGAAGGGGAAGGAACAAGTTAAGGAACATGAATAGAGGACTCATGTATGGACAATGGGGGGCATTGAGTGTGGGAGTGGTGGAGGAGCAGGCAGGGGAGAGCAATGGGGAAGTAGTGAGACAACTGTAACTGAACAATAAAAAAGAAAGAAATCAAATTCTATTACCCTAAAAAAAGAAAAGAAAAATTAAACAGATAGTATAAAGTTCCCATAACCCCACAGAGTTTCTCTCATTATTACCATCTTACATTAGTATGGTACCTTTGGTGCAATTAATGAATCAGTATTGACACATTATTATAAGGTCTATAGTCTGTTGAGATTTCCTCAGTTTTTGCCTAATATTCTTTTTCTGTTCCAGGATCCCATCCAAGATACCACACAATGTTTAGTTGACATTTCTCCTTTGGCTCCTCCTACTGGGACAGTTTCTCCGACTCTCCTTGTTGCAATGACCTTGACATTTTAGAGGAGCACTGCTCAGGTATATCATAGAGTGCCCATCTATCGGAATTTGATGTTTTACTCATGATTAGACTGGGTTATGGGTTTTTAAAACAAAGATCACAGAGGCAAAATGCCAGTTTCATCACATCGTATTAAGGGTACATACTAGCAGAGTGACTGTGACTGTGGATGCTGACCTTGAATTGGCTGAAGTACTGTGTGTCAGTTTTCTCTGCTGTAAAGTTCCTCTCCCTCCACTCTCTTCCCATACTGTACTCCGGAAGGAAGTCACTATGCGCAGCCCATATTTAAAGAGTTAGAAGTTACGCACCCCCTCCTTGATAGCAGCCTATTTGGGATTCTTCTGCGTGGGAGATTTGTCTCTTCTTCCCATTTGTTAATGCATTCAGTCATTTATTTATATGGATATAGACTCATAGAAGTTTATTTTCTACACTGGGTTACAATTTAATAATACTTTGTTACTCAAATTGTTCTGGCTTTAGCCATGGAAATCTCTTTCAATTGGCTCTGGTTGCTTACTTTTTAACCATAAAGTTGCTTAGTGTTCAGTTTGATTTTTATACCACAAGATTTTAAAACATGAGTGGGACCTACAATATAATTATTATATTGGCCGAAAACTAATTTTTTCAACATTAGATGGCCTTTCTTAAGTGTTTTAAAGGAATCTTGTTCTGTTTTCACAGTAGTAATAATTAAAAATGGAAAAATCATTTAAAAGGGAGTGATGTTTATTGATCTCTGATTCGGGCATATGTATATAAAACACTGTGGGTATAGGGCAGCAGAATCTGTTGCTTAGAGTTTGTGGAAGGAAGGAAGCGAGGGAGGGAGGGAGGACAAAAAGGACGGAAAGAAAAATTGGCAGAGGGGGAAGCAGGCTGGCCTCTCGCAGGGGTCCCTCCAAAGTGAGCTGAGAAGGCACCACAGATAGCGAGCCACTGCCTAGCTTGCAGTGTTTCCTGTTGCTTTCCTTATTTAGAGCTTCTCGTGTCACTCCGCGTAACTGGCAGGCTTTTCTCTTTTAGATCTATTCTAAGGCACTAAGAAATGCGACTCTTTACACTTCATTTCTCTTCCGTCAGAGGAGAGGCTGACGTTACGTGCGGATGCACGTCACCGCCGCCTAACAGCAAACACACCAGTGGCTCTGGCCCCGGTGTCCTTTTCCCCTTGAGGCAGGCAGCGAGGGATTATTAAATGGCATTTCATTATGATCTACTGGCTAGATGTTAGTCATGGCATATTTTAGAGGAAGCCTGAAGGGAGTTGAGATAACAATGTCACTCCAAAGTCAAGGAAGCCATTGCACAAACATGAACAATGCTCAATCTCTTCGCAGTTGTGATGCACCCTGCTTGGGCCGGCACCACCTCGCTTTTTGCTCCTAGCTTATTAGTTTTTAAAACCCAAAATGTAATTTTTTAAATTCCTTTCCATGACTATTTTATTTGAAGGAGGATTGATTACCTGGCTGGATATAGAGGAATCTTTTTAGTCTAGACTTTGTTTCTGATTCATTGTGATAATCTGGGCAGATCTTTTAATTTCTGTTCTTTCCTTCTGTTATCACTGTTTGTTTGGACGACCTCTTGTCAAATCATTGCTTTCTTATTCCCAGTGTTCCCAAGCCTTAACAGATGATGTCATGTAACAATCCTTGATATAGAGTCAAAATACTATTCCCTTTGGGCAGTTCCTAATTATCTTCTGTTTCTGCTTTATAACTTCGACTTTCCTCTTTCCCCAATGTTCTCATTTCTGCTCTCTCTACATTTCAGCTTTTCTCTCTGATGTAGCTAAGCCACTGTCCATTAACGCACATAATCTTTAATGGGGCCGTTCCTAGCTAGTCTTTTGGAAATGCATTCTGTAATTATATTTTAACTTAGTGTTCTCTTTTTCTATGGCTTTTAAAGTCTGTTAATGTTCTAATAGCCATTCATTTTATTTTAACAATAATGTGAAAAGCATATGCTATTCATACCTACTCTTATCAAATTTCCATTAGTAGGAAAGTCCCAGTGATAAAGACATACCATGATTGGTATAATTTAGTAATAGCTACATTTAAGGCTATCCTCTATGTAGGATATATATAACATTTAATTCCTGCAATAATTCCCAGTGATAAAAATAATTTTACAGATGAGAAAACTTATAATCAAAGAGGTCACTAAACCAGGGCTTTCATTTATGGGTTTTTTTCCCCCCCTTTTTTCACTCTCTTGAAGATACCCATTATTCTGTGACTCTAGCATCCCTTTTTCTGGAAATTGCTTTTCTTTTCTCCATCCATACGGCAGTCATGGAAACAGTCATGTTATGACAAGATCCTATGCTCTGGCCTAGGAGTTTTTCCCCACAGTTTCATGGACTGGGGATTCTGAGAACATTGGTTCAGGGTATTTTTACCTGTCAAGTGGTAACATGTAAAGCTTAGGAATTGTCGGTGACTGACTCACAGCCACAGAGACTGAAGGTGAGGGGAAAAGGGGCCTGAGACAGAGGGACTGGGAAGTGGGATTGGAGCCCCTGCTTCCTGTTTTCTATCCAGGTATTCTTGAAGATGTGTCCTGATAATAACTCCCCTTTTTGCTTAAATTTAAATTTGTTATCAGTCACTTGCAATCCCCCAAAACCCTGATATCTAGTACTACTGGTGTCTTAACCACAGCAAAAGCATATGTTGGATTTGGGTT
>PVJI01030693.1:0-13898 GCA_004026765.1 Micronycteris hirsuta
ATGATCCGGTTAAAGGTGAGATCATATGGTATTTGTCCCTCACTGCCTGACTTACTTCACTTAGCATAATGCTCTCCAGTTCCATCCATGCTGTTGCAAAGGGTATAAGCTCCTTCTTCCTTTCTGCTGCGTAGAATTCCATTGTGTAAATGTACCATAGTTTCTTGATCCATTCATTTGTAGATGGGCACCTAGGTTGATTCCAGCACTTAGCTATTGTGAATTGTGCTGCTATGAACGTAGGAGTGCAAAGGTTCTTTTGAATTGGTTTTTCAGGATTCTTAGGGTATAATCCCAGTAGTGGAATTGCTGGGTCAAAAGGCAGTTCCATTTTCAATTTTCTGAGGAAGTTCCATACTGTTTTCCACAATGGCTGCACCAGTCTGCATTCCCACATGCATAAAATGGAATAAAAATAGCCTTTTCAACAAATGGTGTTGGGAAATCTGGATGGCTACCTGCAAAAAAATGAAACTTGAGCACCAACTTACACCATACACAAAAATAAATTCAAGGTGGATAAAAGACTTAAATGTAAGTCGTGACACCATAAAAGTTCTAGAGGAAAACATCGGTAGGAAAATCTCAGACATTCCATGCAGCAACATCTTCAATTATTTGTCCCCTAGAGCTAGGGACATAAAGGAAAGAATAAACAAATGGGATCTTATCAAAATAATGTGTCTTCTTTAAGTCCTTGGTTGTCCGACTTTCACTCAGTTCAGTTTTCTGTCAGATCTGGCTGCCCTTGCCCTCTAAATTGCTGTTTTTCCTCTTTTGGTTGTGCGAGGAGGAACAGTGTCCACTTACGCCTCCATCTTGGCCGGAAGTACTCGCTTTTTCTTAAAATATATTTTATTAAGCTATTACAGTTGTCCCATTTCCCCCGTTTATTCCCCTCTGCCTTGCATACCCCCTCCACTTTCCCCCACTTTAGTTCTTGTCCATGGGTCATACACATAAATTCTTTGGCTTCTACATTTCCTATACTATTCTTAAACTCACCCTGTCTGTTTTCTACCTACCATTTATGCTCCTTATTCTCTGCACCTTTACCCCCTCTCTCCCTCTACCACTCCCCTGTTGATATTCCTCCATGCCTTATATAAATCCCTCTAACATTTCATATAATAAAGGCTGGGTGATGATAAACTCCTTGAACTTGACCTTATCTGAGAAGCACTTTATCTGCCCTTCCATTCTAAATGAGAGTTTAGCTGGATAGAGTATTCTTAGATGTAGGTCCTTGCCTTTCATGACTTGGAATACTTCTCTCCAACCCCTTCTTGCCTGCAGGGTCTCTTTTGAGAAGTCAGCTGATAGTCTTATGGGAACTCCTTCGTGGATAATTGTCCCCTTTTCTCTGGCTGCTTCTAAGATTATCTCCTTATTAATCTTGGGTAATGTCATTATGATGTGTCTTGGTGCATTCCTCTTTGGATCCAACTTCTTTGGGACTCTCTGAGCTGCCTGGACTTCCTGGAAGTCTATTTCCTTTGCCATATTGGGGAAGTTCTCCTTCATTATTTGTTCAAATAAGTTTTCAGTACCTTGGTCTTCCTCTTCTCCTTCTGGCATGTCTATGACTCAGATTTTGGGATGTTTAGAGATGTCCTGGAGGTTCCTAAGCCTCTCCTCATTTTTTTGAATTCTCGTTTCTTCATTCTTTTCTGGTTGAATGTTTTTTTCTTCCTTCTGGTCCACAACATTGATTTGAGTCCCAGTTTCCTTCCCATCCCTATTGGTTCCCTGCACTTTTCCCCTCATTTCATTTAGCGTATCCTTCATTTTTTCATCTAATTTGCAACCAAATTCAACCAATTCTCCGAGCATCCTGATTACCAGTGTTTTGAACTGCACATCTGGTGGGTTGGCTATCTCTTTGTGGCTTAGTTGTATTTTTTCTGGAGTTTTGATCTCCTCTTTCATTTGGGCCATTTTTTTCCTCTCTCTCAGCATGCCTATTATGTATAAGGGGGCGGAGCCTTAGGTGTTCACCAGGGTGGGATAACCCATGCAGCTGCGTTTTGATGCTGTTGGGGTGGGGGAGAGTGGTCTGAGAGGGCAAAATGGTGCTTGCTCCACTTTCTGCCAGTTTTCAGTCACTTCCTCCGCTACCCACAAGCAAATTGGGCCCTTCTATTGCTGATTCCCACACAGGCGGGCTTGTACTAGGACCCTGCTGGTCTCTCCAACAAACTCCCCTGTGAGGCTGGGAGTTCCTCCTACTGCTGCCTCAACCCGCACAGGTGTTTTTAATCGGTGATTTCAGGTTTTATTTCCCCCCACTGGAGCCCTGGGCTGTGAGGTGTGCTCTGATCCTCAGCTTTTTTCTCCCAGTTTATCTGTACACGAATGTGGTACTGTCCACTCCACTGGCTTCTGTCCCACTGGGTCCAGTTCCACCATCCGCAGTCCCCACTACCCCTGCCCTGGTCTGCTGCAGCGTTGTGTGCACCACTTCACAAATCTCTGTCTTGCTGCACGCCTGGCTTCGCCCAGCTTACTGGTCTGGATGAATGTGTCTTTAACTCTTTCGTTGTCAGACTTCCATAAAGTTCGATTTTCTGTCAGTTCTGGTTGTTTTTTGTTTTTAAATTGTTGTTGTCTGTCTTTTGGTTGTGCAAGGAGGCACAGCATGTCTATCTACGCCTCCATCTTGGCCGGAAGTCTACCAGTTATGCTTCTTATCCACTCCCCCACAGTATTTTATAGCTATAGGTTTTGATTCTTTAGTTTCCTGGTCTGCCACCTTACCACAGGTCCTGTCCACCCACCCAGCTGCCCGTCTCAGCCCCTTCTACTGGTCTGGATGTTTCCTTAACTCCTTCATTGTTGGACTTCCATGCAGGTTGATATTCTGACCGTTCTGGTTGTTTGTTGTTTTTACATTGGTTGTTATCCTTATTTTGGTTGTGCGAGGAAGCAAAGTGTTTCTACCTATGCCTCCATCTTGGCTGGAGCTCCCTGAAAAATGGTAGTTTATTGGTTAGCCTCATATTTTAGTGACTTGTGTTTTCACTTTTACATGTGATAGCAAATGAAGGTGAAATCTTGAATTTCAAATGAGTTGCACCCTAAAAAAGGAAAATAATTTTTTTTGATAGATTTCTCCTCTCTGTGTTAGGAAATTGCATTCACAAAATACATCTGTTTGATATGTGAAGCCGTTTGCAGATCACTCATTGACTCTACACATTCCTGAACACTAGAGGAGTATTTCTGGCTATTTGTCATGTTGGAATGATGTAAACACATGTCCCATTGATTGTGTGTAATGGAGAAGAATGTGGCATTTACTCCATGCATTTCCCCTTTTAACACCTTCCATTGTAACATCTTCCTGTTGTGGTGGGGCAAGAGAAGAGGGTTGTGCTTGTAAATTGCTTTCTGCCACTGCTACTGCTTTCCGAGTGAATATACAGACCAGAGCATTTAATGCTCTTGGCTAAGTGCTATTTCTGTGTGTTGAAGTCATCAAAGGCTACATCTGTTGAAGTTCTCCCTATGGGATTCACTCTAGGCCCATTATGTCCTGGTCTGAATCTGCCTTTATAGCCTTACCTCTTTTCTTGCTGGTGTAAACCATAAACTGTTCTCCACATAATTCCCACTTTTTCCTGTTTCTGCATATTGCTCCTGCTGTACCCCTCCGTCACCCTGAACACTTGAGATGCCTTTCTGGCCATATCTGTCTGCTAAAAGTGTATCCCTCTGTACTAGGTTGAATAGTGTTCCCTCAAAATTCATATCCACCTGGAGCCTCAGAATGTGACCTTATTTGGAAATAAATTCTTTACAGCTGTAATTAGTTAAGATCAGGTGTCCTTACAAGAAGTCATTGACAACATAATGTCAAAGACACATGGAGGAGAATGCCATGTGAAGACAGAGGCAGAGATTGGAGTTCTGTAGCTACAAGCCAAGGCACACCAAGGATTGCTGGCAAACACCAGAAGCTAGAAACAGGCAAGGAAACATGCTTCCCTCGAGCCTTCAAGAGGGAGAATGGCCCTGCTAATGCCTTGATTTTGGACTTCTACCCTCTAGAACTGTGCAAGAATAAATTTCTGGTTTTAAATGATCCAGTTTGTGGTAATTAACAAATAACAGTGGCAGCCCTAGGAAAGTAATGCACCATTTTTCAAGGTCCAGCTCAAATATGACGTCTTCCCAGTTCTCAACTAGATATCAGTTTCTCAATGTTCTTGATCTCTGGAGCACTGCTATTGCAGAAAGATCATAAACTTTGGTGCCAGAGGCATTTTGACTCTAATTCTGGCCAGCTACAGACTGGATTTTATCATCTACACAATGGGAATAATAACACCTACTTCATAGGGCTGTTGTGTCAATATACAAAGTCCGGCAGAAGTAACGCCTGCTTGAGTGTGGTTGGTAGAATAATAATATAGGTGTAATAATTTATAGTTTTAATTTGAACATTTCACCTAAAATGTCATATGGTGTGCTTGAGTGTGATATTATTATGTTACAGAATTACATGCTTATGATTTTGTTATAAAAGATTTTGTAATAAAAAGGGGGAGTTATTTGTGCCAGACCCTGTATATGACTTCCCCTGCCCCTCTAAATTGAGTCAGTCATTCTGCCCCATATTGCATTAATTTGTATTAAGATCACTTGTGCTGCTATTACTAGTTCGGGTTCTGGAGAGAGCATGGATAGGTCTGCAATCAACTTGGTATACTCTAAGAGAGAAAGCAGTACCTACCAATGGTAGAGACGAGCAATGTTCAAGGAGTCAAACTTTCCAGATTGAGGGTATCAGGAGTCCAGTTTTCTGTTGTGGGAGTTCTATCAATAAGTTTCTAAATTGAGTTATAAGGGAAATGGGGAACATCTGCTTTTAGCCCCTGACCTCCAGAGTTGTAAAACTCGGGATGGATTCTGTCTCAATGGCTAAGTATACGACAGGAACTTTGGAGATGTTAGGGCCCTCTGTTGTATGCACAACTCCTATACATGTCCCTAGAATATCCTCACACTTGGCCACACATCATGATAAGACCAAAATCCCACCTCCTGGCATTCTGGTCTTTCTTCCTCTGGGACAGCTTCTCAAAAGCCTTATCATCCTCTGAGGATTCCTCTGTTATTGTTTGTTTTTTTTCCCTCTCCTGGAGCCTTCACTGCCAGGCCACAAATTGAGGGCTCAGCGTGTATACCCTGATTCGAGTTCTCCTTGGCTGTCTTGACCCTCAGTCCCCACCCTCACCAGTCTCTTTTTAATGGTCAATAGTAACATCATCCCATTACTTTAGTTCATTATCTCCTTTTCCAGGTATACCATCAAAATTATTTGAGAGCCTTTTTGTTAAACCGCGCTGGAGTGTTTCTAGGCATTCACTTGTACTCTGGTTAGCATGACAGACTTAATAAATACAACATGCCTGCCCCCTCTGTCTAGATAAGCCATTGTATTCATTTACTAGAGCTGTCATAACAATACCACAGACAGGGTGACTTGAACAACAGACACTTATTTCCTCACAGTTCTTGGAGCAAGAAGTTCAAGATCAAAATGTCAGCAGGGCTGGTTTCATTCTGAGGCCTTTTTTCCCTTGGCTTTCAGATGGCTGTCTTCTTTTGGTGTCTTCATGTGGTCTTCCATCTGTGGGAGCATATATCTGTGTCCAGAGTTCCTCTTTTTATAAGGACACCAGTCCTTTGGATTAGAGCCTTACCCTATGACCTCACTTTCTCTGAGTTACCATTCTAAAGGCTTTATTTCCAGATACAGTCACATCCTGAGGTACTTGGGGTTAGGACTTCAATATATGAATTTTGGGCACACAGAGGCCAGCTCTTAACAGCCCTGTAGTTGCTGTAAGATCAGGATCAAACAGCTTTGAGGTCACTTTGTGATGAATTTATTGTTTAGTCTTGGTTCTCCAAATGTAACATATTCTAAGGGTTGAGATTTTAAGCCCATAGTTTATAGAGAGAAATTATTCAAGCACAATTCACAGGTCCTTTTTATCAGGAGAAGCAAATGAGTCAAAGTTAACACTTGTTGAACACCTACCATGTGCCAAGCACTATAATGGGATTTTATATTTATTTCTCACAGTCTCTCAGCAAAATAGATATTTATACCCTCATTTTTCAGATGTGAAAATTAAAACTGAGAGAGGCTAAAGCGGTTTGCTCAAGGGCACAAAACTAGTAAGTACTAGAGTTGAAATTTGAATATAAATCTGTCTGATTGTAAACCCATGCCCTTTCCACAGGCACCTCTTATCTGGAATTGAAAAACAAGTTGTTGTTGTTGTTTTTTTTTTTAATTTCAAGCTGTTGCATTAAAATGGAAGAGAAAATACCTTTATACTTTTGTAAAAGAGTTTCTAAATGTTCACAATCATCATTTATTCATACTTCCATTTATCATATACCCATATATTCTTTCTAGGATTGCCTCACTTGCTGCTTCTGTTTAAAGCTTGTCATGTGCCCTGGCTGGTGTAGCTCAGTGGATTGAGTGCGGGCTGTGAACCAAGGGGTCGCTGGTTCGATTCTCAGTCAGGGCACATGCCTGGGTTGCAGGCTAGGTCCCCAGTGGGGAGCCATGTGAGAGGCAACCACACATTAATGTTTCTCTCCCTCTCTTTCTCTCTCCCTTCCCTGCTCTCTAAAACTAAATGAATAAAATATATAAAGCTTGTCATGCAAATTGCACAATGAAGAATTAGGAAAGGGTGACATGAAAGTGGTTAATTATCAATTGAAAAAAGAATTGGGGGTGATGGTACAGAGAGTCTTTCGAGCCATGCTGGTGTAATGAAGTGATTCAGATTTTTCCTAGGGCGTCTGCAATCAAGCTTCAGTTTGCTTTGTCACAAAACATTGGCTTGCAGTACCAAAAATGGTCTGTTTGTAAGCATTGTTCTCATGCAGTTTTGTTCCTACACTCTGAAAGTAGTCAGAAATTATTCAGGGAAAATCAGGAGCATCCAGTTCTCTGTACATTGTCTATGATTGGGACATATTTTGTGCTACTATTTCTACCAATGAATAGTTAAGCTCTTAATGATAAATTCTTTGCAGAGGAATCAGTGTTCAAATGACAGATAAAATACATTTCAAAGAATTGGAAGGCTAGTTGAAAATGATAATGGCAATAATAGCAATGCTTTCTATTTTTGAGAATTCTTTACAGTTTACATGGACCTTCTATATTTCATTTGAATTTCATAAAAACATATGAAAGTGATCAGTCAAGGATTGTTATGTCTATTGACACTTTCCAGATGTGGAAACTGACATTCAAAGAGGTTAAATGGAGGCAGAGCAAACTCCTAAGTCTTCTGATCACCTCTGACTCCCTTACTAAATTCTGAGTTCATTCACTTTCAGCTGTTGAGCATTTTTGTCCTCTTAGAAAAATGTATAATTTAAATTTGGGCCATGAATAATTGCCTACTAGTTTCCAATATCCAATAGATGCCAATCAAAATATAGTGGCACTTTTCTCCCTAGGCTGTGTGAAGGAGAGCAGGTTGGTGAATTCAGTCCATAGCTCAATCTTCCATATATGCTTTCCTCTCATTGTTAATTACTCATAATAACAAATAGCCACCAGTTATTGAACATTAGCTATGTCAAGTGCTGTATTTGCATTATTTCTAATCCTTACAAGTATTCTGCAAGAGAGATATTACCATACCCACCTTACAAATAAGGAAACTGAGTCTTGGAGCTATTAACTAACTTTCCCAAGGTTACACAGAGAGTAAGTGGCAGAGCTAGAACTTGAAATCATCCATTCTGGCACCAGACTATTTCTTTTAATCATTATACCTCTCTAACTCGGAAAGAGTTTGTCCTAAGGAAATAGATTAATTGGAAATAAATAATAATTTTAGAAAAAATACAATGAAATATGTATGTGGAATGTGAAATTGTCAACTTATCTACATCATCTAATTAGCTAATAGTCTCCTACAGTCAGATGAAAAGTGTACAATATAACCAGGCTTCTGTGGAGGTAGCACACAGTCCCTGGGAGTGCACAGAGGGTGGCCAAAAAGTCTGTTATATTTTCTCCCTAAAATAAAAGACACATTTTTTTTCATTTTTTCACCAATATCTTTATTGATTTGGATAGTCTGAGTATGTTGGCTGTCTCTCGCTATTGTCCTCTAGTGGGTAGAAGCCAGGACTGCTGCTAAACATCTTCTAATGCATAACACCATCCCACAGCAAAGAATTATTTGGCCAAAATGTCAATAGTACCAAGAAACTTTGCAAACTATTTTTGACACGTTCAATCAGTCACAGCACTTTCTCCATACACTGCACACCCCCTTTTATTTGTGTGTGTTTCAGTTTCATTTTTACCTTTCCTAAAATAATAATGCATAATATGGCAAAACATTGTGTATTTTATTCCATCTTCAGTATTAAAATGGTTGCCCAAAAATTCACCAGTTTTGATTTTTTAAATGCCTGCTGATATGACAGCTGTCACAATCTAACAAAATTGTTACAGTCTAACAAAATTGTTTTGAATGAAGATGAAGACAACTAAGCAGCACTGGAGTCATCTTACAGAAAAAATGCAGCAGACTTTTTGGCCAACCCAATACAAAATTATTTCTGACTTCCTGTATCTGTAACCCACTGAGTCCTGTTTCCGTATACCTATTATTTTAATTCATGCATAATCACTTAATTGAAAACATACTCACCAATATAAGTCTCGGTCCCTAAATGCTCTCCTGATGAAGGGTTAACCACTTCTGTTGGTAAGTGATATTAATAAGCATAATAATAAAGAGCCCTGGGCAGGTGGCTCCTTTCTACTAAGGATAGTCCCCTCAGTTCATGGAGCTGGCAAGGAGTCCTGAGCAAAACTGCCTTCCTTCATACTCCACTGCTTCAATGATATGTAGATATCCAACTGCCTCTTCTGTTATCTATGATTTGCTCATTACACAAATTGCTGGAGGAGCAGGCCTTACACAAAGCATCCTAATGACCCCACATGCATTTAGGACGTAGAACATTGCCTGTGAAGAGGCTCACTGCATGTCCCATGGACTCCTGTGCAGCAATGAGGAACACTATTTTGAATATAAAGATGTAGGAAATGAAAGTCCAGGCCTTACATTACACTGCAGGTCCATCATGGGACTCTGCCTTTCTGACAATGGCAGCCACCTTTTCCTAGGCTGTTCCTTAAAGGTGCACTCTGACCTCTCCTCAGTGTGGGCTGCCTGTGCACACTTACTTAACACCTAAGCCCTCCCACCACCAGCAGAAACAGGTGACCAACAGCTTTTCTGGGAGGTAAACTGGGAAAAAGAAAACTGTGTATGGGATAAATAGTAGGCACTTCAATGTACAGGACCAGAAGGAAGGACGGAAGGATGGATGCATGTCCAAAATGAAAAAGGTTTTCTTAATCCCATGCTGGTAGTGGAGTGGTAGGAAATGTTTATTCTTAAAATGTTACATTACCTCTTTCCTGAATAGGAAAATACTAGTGAGAAAATTGTCACTGCTTTTCAGCCACTAAAAAACGTAGTGTCTAAGCATATTTGAGGAGCAGCGACATAGAAGCTGCATTTTAATCTTTCATCCTGAAATTAGCCTGCTGGCTCTAAGATGCAGCCTATGCTCTGCCGGCAGCTCAGGAGTACTTTAGAGGATTTGCGAGCTGGAAGGGCCCTTGGAGATGGTCCAGTCCAGTGGCTCCAAAAGTTTTCATCACCAAGGGCACCTTTAATTAATTTCTCCCTGCATTTCCTGTTATGGAATATCTGGCTTGCTAAACAAATTACATTTATCACATCATAATTTCGTTTCCCATAGCTTTTTACTCAGAGCCATTGATAACTGCCCATGAGAGCATCTGGTCAGCATGAAATAATCAATGTGACCACAGTAACCTGATATAATTCCTTCCCAAAGCAAACAGACTTCGTGGTTGAGTTAGCCTTGGGTCTTCTAGATCTCAGAAATCTTTACAATCTATTTTAGGCTTACTGAAATGTTAAAAATAGCTCATAGATTCCCATCATGACCTTCTTGTAATCCTGTGGAGAGCATTCATCTTCTCTTCCTATAAGGACTGATGAGGAGACTAAGATATCTTTTTAAAGATTCTAATTTATTTATTTTTAGAGAAAGGAGAAGGGAGGGAGAATGAGAGGGAGAGAAACATCTATTGGTTTGCCTCTCACACATGTACCAAACTGGAGACTGGGCTGCATCCAAGGCATGTGCCCCAAACGGGAATCAAACTGGTGACACTTCACTTTGCAGGACGATGCTCGACCAACTGAGCCATGTCTATCAGGGCTGGAGACTTAGTGAGATTTAATAACCAAAGAGATAGGCCCAAGGTTACATAGCACCTTAATGACTAGGAGAACCAGAACTCACATCTGAGTCTCAACTCTCTTCTTCAAACATATTCAATTTTCATGTGCTTTAAGTCTGAGAGCTCCATATTGTCTTGTACTCTTTGGTGACAAGGACTTCTTTTAAAATTTTTAAATTACTTTATTGTTGTTCAATTACAGTTGTCTGCATTTTCTCCCCTCGCCTCCCCCTGACCCCATCCAAACCCATTTCCCTCCCTTGCTTCCACCCTCCCCCTTGGTTTTGTCCATGAGTCCTTTACAGTAGTTCCTGAAAACCCTTCTCCCCACAGTCCCCACCCCCCTCTCCTCTGGCTATTGTTAGATTGTTCTTAATTTCAATGTTCTGGTTATATTTTGTTTGCTTTTTTCTTTTGTTGATTATGTTCCATGGTGACAAGGACTTTTTAATGAGCAGATGGGAAGGAGAAAACAGCAAATAGCATTTGGAGAACTTTGAGGATGGCAGTTTTTGGTACAGAACGTTTGAATAACAGAGGACATCAAGGAAGGGAATAAGAGTGTAGTTTTGTGGAAAGGGCACAATGTTAGCAATGAGAAATATGTGCATTCAATGTAAAGTTCCACCACTTATTGGCTACATTACCTTGGGTCAGTTCCTTATTACTCTGAACTTATGTGTCTGATACATGTAAGCGTTCCATAAATATTTGTTTATTGGATTGGTAGAGTAGGCACAATGATGCTTACCTCATGGGATTGTGTATGGATTTAATGAGACTATGTAAATAGGGTTACTGTAATGTGCATAACATATAGGAGATGCCAAAAATAAAAATCCACCATGGATTAATTAAATAACCTATAAAATAATACTAATAGGCAACATTCTCTATACTGAATTTGTATCCAGCCAGCCTCCTTTCCATGAATTTTTCAGGCATCTCCTTATAGAATATCTCAGGTGTTATTGCTCTTTGAAAGATTCACTTAGGCAGCCAAATAGTGTCCATGTTATCCTCTAATACTTTGTCCCTCAGGGTTGAAAATGCAGGGAGTTATTCTTGGCAGTGAAATTCACCCTTCTCTTTTGCCTTCATCTCTTTTATAGTGATGATCTTTGATAAAATGATTGGATTTTGAGTAAGAATACCTCAGGATGGCTCGTTCTGTCATTCTAGATAGAGTCATAGTGAAGTTCCACTTAACTTTTTGGTTTTTCCTTCTTTTAGCCCAATGCCATTACCCATGTGAGACACATTCATTGGCCATTCTTAGTTAATGATATTTTTGACAAATCTTCCCAGAAGGTGAGATAACAGAGCTTCAGGAGTGCATATTTGATGTTTTCTTCATTGGAAATAATACTTGAGAGCCCTGGCAAGCTCATGCTTTCTTAGATTTAGTGACATGTTGAGACATGGACTTAATTGTAGGACATACCCTCCTACGTGTAGGGTGCCATTCACATTGACTAGAATGAGTTGTGCACAGCCTACAAGACTGGATGGCCATAACCTATTCCACATTCCACATTAGAGCTTGCAGGAGGCTTCTGCAAACCCTCATCACTGGCCATGAGTTGTGGGAGTGAGCCAGCAACTCTCTTATGCACTTCTCTGGAGCCCACTTTGATGCTCAGGAGAGGAACAGATTGCCCACGCTGTGGTCAACAGTCCCCTCTCCTGACCCCTATGGTGCAAAAAAAGATACATAGTGTGATTCTTTTTAAAGTATCTTTTTTAAAAAATGTATTTTATTTATTTATTTTTAGAGAGAGGTGAAGGGAAGGAGAAAGAGAGGGAGAGAAACATCGCTGTGTGGTTGCCTCTTGCACACCCTCTACTGGAAACCTGGCCAGCAACCCAGGCATGTGCCCTGACTGGGAATTGAACTGGTGACACTTTGATTTGCAGGCCAGTGCTCAATCCACTGAGCTACACCAGCCAGGGCCATAGTATGATTCTTATGGAAGGTTTAGAGTCAACTCAGTAGAAGGGAATAGACGAGGTTTTCTGCTCTGCCCCTTGGAATTTTAGGTAGAGTTGATGTAAATTTCATGAGCAAAGTAGAATCTTGGCTTGTCTAATGCTTGCAGAAACTAACTTCATTAGGAAAATTTTTCAATCTTGTAAATGGCCTAGAGCAATCTCGAAGATGAAAAGTTATATGTTGAGTAGCAAAACAAGCAAAATACTTGAAGAGCACAATGTACAACAAGCCAGTATAATGAGAATTTTCCAAGTTTTGTTTTTCTTTCAATATTGAGGGTTTTTTCCTTGTGAACTAAGGAGATGAAAAATACCTTGAAGTCTACTTAAGAATGGATTCTTAATTAAGTGTCTAGAGATTTGTTGTGTGAGGTAAAATTTGAAGAAGGTTCTTTCTATGGACAGGAAGAATGAACTCTGTAGCAAGCCAACAAAAGGGTGAATGTTTTCTTGTTGGCTTTTCTTAGGAAGCCGGTGGAGGACAAATGCCCCAAAGAGGGCATTATCTCATTGCTCAAAACACCAGGGACCCAGAGCTGAGGCCTCCAATAAGCTGTCCCTTTCTTTACCAAATTGTTATGTAGATATGTTTATATGTTAACATACTCCAGCCTTGACTGTTTTGAGGCTGTACTTCCAAATGAAGATGATACTCTGTGCTTCTTAACTCAGGTAAGTATTTTGCTCCAGAGGAGGGAATGTGCTGGAGTGGAACCATGGGCTTGGGGGGGGCGGGTCTAAGCTCTGACATTTATTACATACATTCCCTCAGTCAAATGTATTACCCTTTCTCAGTTTGCTTGCCTAATAAATGGAGAGATTGGTCCCAGAGCTAGCGCAGAGGGGCTCAGATCGCTTGCAGAAGGCGGTGTGGGTGCAGAGAGCGGAGAAGGCGCCATTGTGCTCTCAGGTCCTGCCCCCACAGGCTACGTCACAGCACAACTACCGGGAGTTTCCCGGCACAGGGGAACCCCAAGGCTCTGCCCTCCTTACAGTAACAGGCTCACCGAGGGGAAAAAAAAATGGCCCAAAGAAAGGAACAGATTAAAGCTCCAGAGCTAACCGACCAAGAGATAGCCAACCTATCAGATGAACAGTTTAAAACCCTTGTAATAAGGATGCTTTCAGAATTCGACGAAAAATTATCGAAATTGCTGGAACAAATGAGGAGAGATCTGCAGGGAACCAATAGAGATAAGAATGAAACTGGGACTCAAATCAACAGAGTGGACCAACAGAAAGAAAAAAACATCCAACCAGAAAAGAATGAAGGAACAAGAATTCAAAAAATGGAGGAGGGGCTCAGAAACCTCCAGGACATCTGTAAATGGCCCAACATACAGATCATAGGGCTGCCAAAAGGAGAAGAAGAAATCCTAGGAATTGAAAACTTATTTGAACACATAATGATGGAGAATTTCCCGAAGCTGGCGAAGGAAATAGACTTTCGGGAAGTCCAGGAAGCTCAGAGAGTCCCAAAGAAGTTGGATCCAAAGAGGAACACACCAAGACACATCATAATTACATTACCCAAGATTAAAAATAAGGAGAGAATCTT
>PVJI01030694.1:0-13898 GCA_004026765.1 Micronycteris hirsuta
AGTTACCTACAAAGGAATCCCCATAAGACTGTCAGCGGATTTCTCAAAGGAGACCTTCCAAGCAAGAAGGGGCTGGAGAGAGATATTTCAAATCATGGAAAGCAAGGGCCTACAACCAAGAATAATCTATCCAGCAAAACTGTCATTTAGAATGGAAGGGCAGATAAAGTGCTTCTCAGATAAGGTCAAGTTCAAGGAGTACATCCTCATGCAGCCTCTACTATATGAAATGTTAAAAAGTTTTATATGAGGACTCAGGAGCTAAGGCACCGAGGCCAGATCAGCTACCGGGGAATTCAGATCAGTCACAGCCAAGATGCTTGTGAGGTAAGCAAGCAAAATACAACCAGAGAAACAAAATAGAACCAGAGACATTGAAGTTTAGAACATTCTGGCAGTAATCAGAGGGGAGGGGGAAGGGGAGAAGGGGGACAAGGGTATTCATGAACTGCTATAAAGGACACATAGACAAAACCAAGGGGGAGGGGGGAAGCAAGGGAGGGAGGTGGGTTTGCCTGGGGTGGGGTGGGGGGAGGGTGAATGCGGACAACTGTAATTGAACAACAATAAAATAATTTAAAAAAAAAAGTTTTCAGTCATTATTTCTTCAAGTAGGTTCTCAATCTCTTGCTTTGTCTCTTCTCCTTCCGGTACCCTATGATGCAGATCTTGTTATGCTTGATGTCACAGATGTCCCTCACACGATTCTCATCTTTTTTTCTTTTTGTTGCTCTAATAGGGTGTTTTCTGCTACTTTGTCTTTCAAATCACTGATTCAATCCCTGCTTCATCTAATTGTTTTGAATCCTTTGCTTCATCTAACTAGCTACTGATTCATGCTAGTGTATTCTTCACTTCTGTCAGTGTATTCTTCATTTGTTTCTTATGGTTTCTTTGTCCCTTTTTTATGCTTACTGTTTCTTTGTTGAAGTTCTCATTGAGTTCATCTATTCTTTCTCTAAATTCCTTGAGCATCCTTGTAACCATTGTTTTATACTCTGTATCTGGTAGATCGTTTGCTTCCATTTCAATCAGTTTCTCCTGTCTTTCATTTGGGGCATGTTTCTTTGTCTCCCTATTTTGGCTGCCTCGGTTTTTGTTTCTGTGTATTAGGTAGCTCTGCCATGTCTCCCATCCTATGTCTTGGTAATAGCTGTCTTACATAATAGCTGTCCTGTGGGGTTCAGGGGTGCAGTCTCCTTGATCACCCAAGCTGAGTGCTCCAGGTGTGTCCCTTGTGTGGGTTATGTGAGCCCTCCTATTGTGGTTGAGTCTTCAATGCTGTTGGCACAGCCCTGGATGGGGCTGAACCTCAGGCTGGCTGACAGTGAGAACTGATCCCAACCACAGTGTATGGGCTGCTGCACAGGAACAGACTCCATGAAGCAGCAGGATCTGGTGACTGCCAAGAGCCCCCTTTCTTGTTGCCACTTGTGGAACTAATCGGGCCATGTTCTGATGTGGTCTGAAGCCGGCCACCGGGTGTCCGTTCTGGGGCCTCTTGGGTGCGACTCCGGTGCATGTCAATGTCAGGCACTGCCCGTGACTGTAAGAGGGTGCAGCCATCCCCCCACCAAAGAGGGATTTGTAATGGGGTCCAGAACTCAGGGTGTCCAGGAAATGTTAAAAATATAGGATGTCCTCAGCCCCACAAGTCTGAACCAGGGGATGGGACACATGGAGCAGGGCCATTGAGAGTTGTTTTGCACAGCAGCAGTTTCGCAGATAACCTCTGGCATGGTCATTTAACATATCTGTAACCTTTAACTGGTTTCATGGATATGTTAAATAGCTGTGGCCATGCTTTGAGCCAGGGGGATGGAAGTGACTGCCACCCAAGATGTAACTGGGAGGCAACTCCCCCTGGTTACAGTGCCTGTGCGAGATGACTGGCTCCATGCCATGGGGCCACACCTGCCCAGACTTACCATGGCCGCCCAGTAAAGTTGGAAGAATACGGGAATGCTAGCAGGTGCAGCCGATTGTGGGAGGAGTCAGAAATGGGGATGCAGAGGAAGATTGGTACTGGGATTTAAAGCCCAGGTGCAGCAACCATGAAAGAGGGGACCACATGGCTTTGGGACTCCCTTTGCCATGCAGCTTAGGAAGCTGGAAAGCAAGATGTAGCAGTGATGCAGAGCTCTCTCTCTCTTAGCAGTTTGGAAGAATGCAGAAGAGACACTGAGGGAAGGAAGAGGGTGAAAGGACTCTTCCTGGTGGGCCATGAGAAGGTGCCGTGTGGTTTTGGATTAAGAACTGTAGATTCCGGTGACACCGCTGATGGTGCTGAGAACCGAGGGAGGCCTACCAGCTGAGCATGGATTACTGGGAAGAACCGGGGGCTACCTGAGCCACAGACTTCTATTTCCTGAGATATGGTACCCTACACTGAGCAAAGGAGGAAAGGAAGGACTGTGTGTGTTTGTGGGTGTTTTAAGGGACCTTGGGATTTTAATGAAGACATTAAGTCATTACTCTTACGTCTGCATAACTTTTGAATAAATAATTCTTTTCCTTTTCACCGATCTCTGACATTGAGAGCTATGATTCCCTGGCGGCAGGCAAGGCGAACCTAGTACAGGGAGACCCCGGAGTAAGGGGGGATCCATTTGGTAAGAGTATATTGTTGCCCCACAGGTCCGTTCTATAACATGACCAGCCCCAGGCTACTGTTTAGGAGCTACAAGGCAATTTATGGCTCGTAGCTGCTTGTGATAGGCCTAGGTACACATGGGAGGGGCCAAGGTACATGCCAAGACTGACTGCTACCAGTATTGGACCTGAGGCATATCAATAAAAAGTCCAAGGCACCGAGACCCACCACCACCAGCTAGCTGCCCTGAAAGAGCCTTGGGCAGTATGCAAGTTGTATGAAGCTGGTTCTCAAGGAGTCACCAAATAGGGGAAAGTGGTATTCACTAGGCTAATACAGATTCAAACTCAGCTCCAGTGCTGGGTGTGAGGCCACTCAGCAGAAGTCAGTCTCAGGATACACCAAGGCTTCGCCACCCACCTAAGGCCCGTGCACCTTTGTGGTGGTGCAGGTTCTCAGGTGTTGTCAGGTTGTAGCCAGTAGAGTTCATCAGGCTGAAGTGATTAAGATCTGGCTGTGTGGATGGAGGGCTCTACACAGGAAAGATGTCAACTGTCAGGTGTGGCTGCTGCTTTTATAGCCCACAGACATGCAGGAGCTTAGCAGGGCGGGACCTCACGGTGGGGCTAGTACAGCTCCCCAGGATAATGCCATGGGCAGGGAGCGAGTCCAACACAGAAATGGTGGTGCCTGTGGAGCTCACTGGGGAGGCGGATAAAACAGCCCTTGCCCTAAAGCCATACAACTCAGTCTCTCCCTGTGTGTCTCTGGAACCCCCTGAGCTTGCCTGAAATTCCTCAAGAGCTTGACAGTTTATCATAAAAGACTGCAATGTGGACCCAGGCTGACAATGGCAGTCAGATCCCACAGCCCAGCAGGGGCCAGGCAGTGTGGAGCCTCAGAGGGTGAGGCTAGTGTAGCTCCCCAGGCTGATGCCCTATGGGGGTGCTCCACCCAGGAAAGAAGGTGTCCATGGGCTGTGTGGGAAAAGGACTCAGCACAGGACTCTGGCAGCTATTTCTTCAGCAGTCTCCCCAAAGCCATACAACTCAGTCTCTCCTTGTATGACTCCAGCACCCTCTGAGCCACCATCCCTTTGCCAGAGCCCAGGGTGAGTGCCTGTGAGCAGGACATTGTGCACTGTCCTTTTAAAAGGACATCTGAGTTTCCAGGAGTCTCCCATCTTACCCAGGCAGATGGAATGCCTGCTGATTTTCACAGCCACGTGTTACATGGGCTCTCCTTTCCGGCACTGGTGCTCCAGGCTGGGGATCCCAGTATGGGGTCGAGACCACTTGATCCTCAGGAGGGACCTCTGCCACTGACATATTCTGACAAATATCTCAACCACTGCATGTGGTTGTGCGGCCAGTCCTTTTCACGTGTCTGTCCCTTCTACCAGTCTCCATGTGTCTTCTTCTGTATATTATTAGTTATAAGACTTCTGTTCACCTAGTCTTCAGATGGTTACCCAGGACAAATGTTCCATTATTTAGCTGTGATTTTGATGTGGTCACGGGAAGTGGTGAGTGCAACGTCCACTATTCCATCATCTTGGATCCCTCCCTGCAGGACAAATTTGTAATCCAGGCTGATGCATTTGATTTTATTCACTTATTCTAATATCTATTGAGTGTCAGATATGTTTTTAGACACCAGGATATATCAGTGAACAAAACAGACCATAATTTCTGCCTTTGAGGACCTTACATTGCTGTGGGGGAGAAAGAAAAACTTCGTACGTACATAGAGTAAGCAGGTGATACGTGCCGTGGGGGAGAAAATAAGGCAGGACACGGGGTAAGGAGACAAATGCTGAAGCGGTGAGTCTGCAGCTGCGAACCGAGTGTTCAGGAGAGTCTGCGTCAAGAAAGTGACATGTGAGTAAAGACTTACTAAAGGCACAGAAAATGCTTGCAGGTATGAGGCAGAAGAACTTTCCAGGGAGAGAAAAAATACTGTGCAAGAGCCTTATGGCGAGAATAAGTTTGGTGTGATTATAATAATGAAAAGGCCAGTTAGAACAAAGGTGGGTGGGATGCAATCAATCACTGTCAACAACTCGTGCTTTTAATAAAATGTAGGCAGTCTGTTTGAGGTTTGAAATCCAGGTTTGGTGGAGGGGGAGGTGGAAGGGTCCCAGACGCTCCTATACATGGAGATAAATAATTATGCACGCAGCTAGTGCTTAGGGTCAAAAGAGTGAAGGAGACAATACATGCAATAGGGAGCTAAAAACAGGAGGGCTACCGGAAGGCTGGGAACTTCAGAAAGGGTGATGCTCAGGAATGATTTCGGATATACTCTGGGCCTTGGAGGGCGTGTCCAAGAACACAAGGGTTAAGGATAAGGGTGAGAAAATGGGCGAGCTGGACAGAGGAAAAGGAAGTCCCTGGGTCAATCACAGCAAGAGGACACACGCTGAGACAGAAACAGGAACGATGATGGGACAGCTCGGTTAGGTGGCAGGGTGATACAGAAACACGGTCAAGGTCAGGACAGACAGGTAGTTTAGACCCCAAGGCCCAGCAGCTTTCAAGTAAGTCTGCCTCTCAAGGGACAGCTAATACCTACCTTAAAGAAATTGTTCCAGAAAATAGAAATGAAATTGCCTAATTTATTTAATAAGACTAAACTTTGCAAATTTGATTCCTAAGACACAAAAGGATTATAAGAAAATAGAGCTATAGGCCCATTTCCTTACGAATGTAATACAAAAATCCAAAATAAAATATTAGCTAAATAAATTCAACTGTATATTTTAAAAATATATAATTTAGTAGTGTTATTGAAGTAATGTCAGGATGATTCACCACAAGAATAACCCATTTCATGTCCTATATCTGTGTATAATAAAGGAGGGACATTACGTGGTCATTTCCATAGACACGAAAAGAACATTTGATACGATTTAACATCTGTTGGTGATTTTTCAAAACAGAAAACTGAAAATGTCTTATTGCAAAACAGGAAGAAAAAGAAACCTTTAAGACTTAAGTATCTATACATGAACCAAAAACCTAGAATGTTATAGTTAAGAGGAAAATTGTAAGATACTCATTATCGGTGCTATTTAACATGGTCTAGAAGTTCTGAAACATCTAGGGAAAGAAAATACAAGGAATAAGCAAAGGAAGAGGAAAAAAAAACTATCATTTGTAAATAATATGATCATTTATTAGGTTGAACCATTTGAAATTACACTTTTTGTTGGCAAAAAAAGGATCAAGCATCAGCCATGTCATATAGTTCAATGATTTAAGTTAGTAAACAACTAATATGAAAATCAATAAGAGACTTCACAGTTGCTCATCTATGATAACTTACAAAACATCAATCTCATTACTCTAGCGGCAAAGCCCAACTATAATATAGCACAATAATGTATCACTGACAAGAGCGATACATTAGACTCCTACAGAGAAAAGTAACAAACTCCAATAAATACAGACGATGATGTGCATAGAAGAGAAACAGCAATTGGAAGCGCTGGGCTACATGGTCACACTGTATCGCAGATAGATCTGAAAAGCAGTGATATATCGAAAACAAGAAATGAGATTTAGAGTATAGTTCATGTAAGTGAAAATATACAAACTGTGCTACATATTTATAAAAACATAAATGGATGAAATACGATACACTCAAACTGTTTCTCTGGGGGAAAAAGAAAAAGGGAGTTAAATAAATAACAGAGCAGGCTTACGCAGACCAAAGATGATAAGGGCCATGATCTGAGAAGCAGATTAACTTAACCTTCCGTACTAAAGGTCCGATAAAGAAAGGAAAAACAGTTTGGATTGTCTGGTATGTGAGGAGGACCCCCAGAGAAGTTTCAAAGTGCTGAGTGTGTGTTGGGAATTAGGAAGAAGAAAGCATACACAAACTGATACTTAGATTCATCTGACATTGCTCGCTACGACTGGTTGAAGTTGGAAGAGTTTGGTGGTAGAAATTACCAACAATAAATCTATTATCATGTATGAGCCCATGAGGGCTTGTTGGAAGAAATAGAAAAATAAAAGGATCAGTTTTGAGGAAACACATCAAGAAAGAATCAAGAGACTCTTGTCACTGAATGGGAATGGCGGAGGGGGAAAGGTCAAGGACGACTCCAGGCATGCTTGTTTTAGTGTCTGGCACCAATGACGGGAATTGAAAACCCCAGAGACAGGGCCAGGATGAAAAGTTTGGTTTCAGAAATAGAAAATTCAGCACCATGTGTTGCTGTAGCCAAAATGGCCAATAAAATTTAAGGGCACTGGGAAATAAAAATGCAATTATCTCCTCAAATAAAGTCACAGTCCAATTACACTGGGAACAAAGTTGGCTCTGGTTACTCTACCCAAGAAAAACAGGAAAAAGACACAGAGAAGAAGACAAGAGAAGAGCAAATCAAATGATTAAGTCAATGGCTTATAGGCTTCCTTATGAAACTCCTTAAGATACTTTGTAAAGAGAAAAGCTAAAAGGGACTAAATAAAGTATAAAGAAGCAAATTTGTCAAAAATTAGAGATATCTCTTGAATCAAAAAAAGTATTTATCAACAAAACCTTTTAGAATGAGCACAAAGAATGACTCTGAAGAACAGTTCATGCAGCCATCAAAGACACCATCCCCACTGATGCTGGCTGCAGACAGAACGTGAGGAACCTAACAGCCCCAAGTCCATGCGATCAGCATTTCTGAACGCCTTCTCCCTGCCCTGTGCTGCGGCAGGCAGGCAGCGAGGACACAGCAAGGGGCTAAAACAGACGTGGTCCCTGTGATGGTTAGTTCTATGCGTCAACTTGGCTCAGCCATGGAATCCAGTTTGGGGTCAGACGTCAGTCTAGAGGTTACTGTAAAGGTATTTTTTAGATTTGAATAGCATTTAAATCAACAGACTTTAAGTAAAGCAGATTACCTTCTGCCTTAGTCCACTTGGGCTGCTCTAAGAGAATACCACTGACTGAATGGCTTATAACAGAAATGTATTATTTCTCACAGTTCTGGAAGCTAGAAGTCCATGATCAAGGTGGCAGGTGAGGCCTACTTTCTGGCTTATACACACAGCTGTCTTTCCCTGTACCCTCGAGTGGCGGAAGGGGACAGCAATCTCTTATAAATCCACTAACCCCATTCTTAATGGCTTTGCCCTTATGATCCAATCACCTCCCAAAGGTCCCACTTCCAAATACCATCACATTGGGAAATAGGGTTCAATGCATGAATCTGGGGAGAACACAAACATGCCATCCATGGCACTCTCCAAAAGGGGAGCAGGCCTGTTCCAGCCAGTGGAGGCCTTCACGGGTAAGACTGAGGTCCCCTGAGGAGGAAGGAACTCTGCCTCCACACTGTCCTCAGACTCAAGACAGCGACATCAGTCCTCTCCTGGGTCTCCAGGAGCCTTCCCGTCTGCCCTACGGACTTCAGACTTGCCAGATGCCACACTCACATGAGTCACCTCCTTAAGAAGAAATCTCTCTCTTGTCTACATACATACATCCTGTTGGCTCTGTTTCTCTACAGAACTCTGACAAAGCGATCCTTCATGTCATAAAACATAGCAATCACATTAATCTATAAGTAAGTGTATATTTGGAAATTCAGACAAACCTATGGAAAGGGAAAAACCCTGATTCTATAAGAACATAAAAGAAGAGAATCTGACCTAAACTGAGCTTAAGTGCCATGGGAAATCTTCACCAAAAATGATACTTCAGAAGAGACTCTGAAAGAACAGGAGCCAGGGAGGAACAGTGTTCAGGTGGCAGAGAGCAACACCAGCCGAAGGCAAAGCCGTGCGGAAGCCCAAGGAGGGAGGCCGGGAAGGAGCTGGAGAGACGCACGAAGAACCTCGCAGGCGCATGTTCAGGTCACTGCCCTCACAGTGGTGTGAGAACCCTGAGAGCACTCCGCCGGGGCTGACATCAGATTCGCATTTTGAACACTACTCGGGCCACTGCGTAAGAAGCAGAATGGAGGAGTGCAGAATGGCAAATTGGAAAGAAGGGATGGGGCTATGGGCTGAATGTCTGTACCCCCCCAAATTCACAAAGATGACGGTATTAGGACGTGGGAAGGGCTTCTTTGGTCAAGAGGGTGAGCCTTCGAGACAGAGATTAATGTTCTTATAAAACAGACTCCAACGAGATGCACAGCGCCTTCCACCGTGCGAGGACACAGCAAGAAGGTGCTGGCCCTGAACCAGGAAGAGTGCCCTCACCAGAACCCACCACGCGGGCACCTTGATGGAACTCTGACAGATACGTTTCTGTTGTTTATGAGCTGCTCAGTCTGTGAAAGTTTATCACAGTAGCCTGAGTGAACGGAGGCAGGTTGGGGTCGAAGTTTCTGGCTTGTCAGCTAGATGGCAGACATGACGATAGGGAAGCCTGGGCAAAATACCATGAATTTAGGCCTTGAAAATGTTGAGTCTGAGGTCCCTTTAAACACCTACCTGGAGACTCCTCTCCAGACCTGGTCCCCGTGACTTCGTTTCTAGATACTAGTTTCCTGAGAGGTCTCCCTGCTTCCACTCTGCCCCTCCGGTGTTCACCCGTCTCCACAGCAGAAGAGATCTTTTAAAAATGTCAGCCAAGTCAAATCACTCCTTTCTTCAAAATTCACGTTCTTTTCCATGGTATATAAGGTCCTGTGGCTCTACCATCGGCAGCTCTAAGAGGGCTTCCGAGAAGTACATGTGAGTCATCTGTTCAGAATGGTCACTGGCGTGAAGGGCGTGAAGGAGATTGCGTGGGGAGAGATTAGAGAACAATCCACGAGGAAATCTATTACTTCCTCCTGCCATGAAGACAGATAAGAAGTGGCCAGAAAAACAGGAAGAACATTACCAGAATATGGTATCACTGAAGCCAAGGGGAAGAAAAAGCCTTTCCACAAAGTGATCGACAACACCGAATGCTCACGAGGTCCAGTGGATTTAGAATATGCAAGTCCACGCCTTTTTGGCATCTTACTGAGTTCAGGCAGAATAGTTTGGGGAATAAGGCCAGAAGGTGGGATATAAAGTGAATGTGAGGCAAAGAAATGGAGACTATATACAAACAAGTCTCTCCAAACACGTCTGAGGAGACTTAAGTGGGGGTTGGGGAGTATTAAGGGAGGTTTTGTTGTTGAGATGGAAGGGATCAAATGTGCTCAAATGCAGACGGAACTATCTGAAGGAACAGTTGAATACACAGGAGAGAGGACGGACACTCAGTAGCATAAAAAGGTTCAGGAAGAGGTAAGACCGAGAGCACAGACAGAAGGATGGAAAGAGGAGAGGAAGAGGAACGCCTCCATCAGAACGCCTTCCTTCCCATGTAGGAAGACAGGAGTGCTTATTGATATAGGTGGCCTTTTGACTTCACATGGAAAGGTAAACTCATCCCATCCATCTGACAGAGCTTCAATTTTCTCTAGGAAACAGAAGGTAAAGTTGGCAGTGAGAGAGAGGGCTGTGGAGGCAGAAGTTTGAGCAAAGTAGAAAAGGGAAGAAGTACTATTGTCCTGGAAAACAAAAGAACAAGCTGATCTGATGAACAGGAGGATTCACAGGCAGCCACGGGGCCCATTCGAGTTGGACGGTAAAGAAGTCTTAGTGGTAAAAACCTGCCTTGTCGAGTCACTTCCTCCAGCAAGGTTTATCTCCTCCAGTACAGACACAGAGAGGACAGAAAATACCACAAGACAGTTTGATGGTCAGCAAGTTGATTAAAAGTAGTAAGAGAACCTGGGAGTCTGAAGATTGATTTTATCATAAAGATTATCATGCCCTCCCAAGACATGGTGATATCCACTGTCAGACAGACTGCCAGACAGAACATTGCATACTGGTTCTACACTAGTCGGAGGTTTCACTAAACTGATTTCTGAATTATGACACCACAGATAAAAGAAGACAGAAAAGTGCCCTGGCCGGGTCGCTCAGGTAAATAGAGCACCACCCTGATGACAAGCCAAGGTTTTGAGTTCAGCGCCAGTCAGGGCACGTAGAAAAAAATCAACCAGTGAATGCATGAATACGTGAAACAACAAATCAATCTCTCTCCCCACTTCCTCTCTCTCATTAAAAACAAAACCTTAAAAAATAAAGAAGATAGAAAGCAAAGTCTATTTGTGCATGCAGCAGATAAGCAGAAAGGTCTCCCAGTACCACCAACGACTCAATACTTGAACAAAAGCCAATGTGTCCAACACTACGTGTTGCCTTTCACATCGAATTGTGTAGCAGGGGAACTGCCCCCTTACAGACTTCACGTTCACTCCAGCCGCAGAGTCAGGGAGGTAGGTGCCTTGGGAAAAAGAGGACGGCAGAGTTGCCAGACAAGCAGGACGGCGAGGAAAACTGACCCTGCCTCCCTCGGTGCATCTTCGGTACGGCTCTGGTGCTGTGCACAGTGGTCTTTGTTCAGCTCTCATCACTCCCACGCAAGGCCTAAGGTGATGAGTCAGTTCTGGTTGATGAACAGCTTGCACTCTTGACTTTGGTTTCTCCCATGAATAATTAACAGCAATGGTTTATTAAGTAGAGATGGCCTTACTCGTGCCCCATGGACCACTTGGCACTGAGCTCCCCAAGGCACAGAGGGTTTAACCCAGGCGTCCGAAAGAACGCCACCACTTTCCCTCTCAAGCCACGGGACGCCGATGGCAACCTATTACAGGGTCAGCGAACTATGGCCCTAGCGCCCTGGGCAACCAGCAATCACTGGGAACCGGCACCTAGAGCTGATGAAACCCCAGAGCCTACGGAGCACCAAGATCCCGGGTCCCTATGTAATTTATAAATCTTCCACTCACACTGTTAGAGTGATCCTGGAAGCTGACATGCAGAACCAAAGCAGAAACAGGCCACCTTTACCTTTCACTGTAGCGAGTCAGTGGGTCTAGGATACAAAGTTGAATGGGTTTGTTTTTGCTGTTGTTTTTAATAAGCAACACTGAAAGAAACCTAAAACAGACTGCGATTCATCCTGTTCAGAAAACATCCTGTAAGAAAGGTGAATGCTTTGTTTCCTATCTTTTTCTTTTTCCCTAATTGGAGTTTTTGGGTCAGAGTTTGAGATAACTGTGATACCTGCTGCGACGGGTCCCTCGTTCATGGTAGGCTGCAGAAAGCTACTTACCTCTTCAGAGTTGTCTGTCTGTCCAACCGGTTTTCTAACACTAAATAATATACAATGAAAGAAAAATTTTTTTGTCTTAAAGATATTAAGGCTGATATGGCTGCATACATGTAGACATAAAAATTACTAGGCTCAAGGGAGGTTTGGAGCTCTCTGCGAACAGCCTTCTGACCTGACTGTGAACAAAAACCAACCAAACAAGAGCCCAGTCTCGGAACCTCAGCTGCATTACGAATGCTGTCCTCTATCACTGATTCCAGGTAAATGCAAACACCTGAAGGTATCACATCCGACTCATCATTACGCCCACAGTTTCGCTTTTTGCTTTCACTCCTTGTTGAGTTGCATGACTTAGCTGTTTTGATTTGGGTCAGATTTGACCAGAACCTTCTGTTAGCCCATAATGTTGCTTTCTAACTTGGCTGTCTATTCAAATATATCCTAAATCCTCCACATCAATACCAGTTTTGTAACTTCCAAACTAAAATCCCATGGAAAGAGCATAAAGATTAGGGCAGTTAACCCATGTTAAAACTTTGATGACTCCTTCCTTGTCCTCACAGTCAAGAGATATGCATCCCTCAAGAGCTTCAGAACTGACCCTCAGAGTCCCCAATTGTCACAGTGAAGGAAACAAAGACTCTTCTCCCCAGACTGATACATCCCCCTGTCTCCATAACTACTGCACTGGTATAAAGTAACATCTTTCTCATCCAACCCCCATTTACCACACTATACAGCACCTTTTTTTAAAGAATATGTGCATGCTAGGGCAAAAGTAGGCTTACAATTGTGAATACACAAAGCAGAGTTTATTCTTGTATTATTTATTAAATAAAGTATTATTTTCCATGTGAACAATATAAATATGCACTATATAATTACATAAGTATAAATATGTATGAGCAGTTTTAGGTTCACAGAAAAATTAAAAGGTACAGAGATTTCCCATGTGGCCCCAGCCCCACAGAGGCACAGCCTCCCGCATTATAACTATCCCCAGTTAGAGGGGTACCTTTGTTAAAACTGATGAACCTACATTGACATCATTATTATCTAAAGTCTACAGCTGAGACTTCCGCCAAGATGGCGGCGTAGGTGGACGCACTTGCTGCCCGCACATCCAGAGTGTCTAAACAACGAACGCAGTAGTGAAAAATTAAACAACCAGAACGGACAGAGTCGAACTGAAGGGAAGTCCGACACCCAGGAGGTTGGAGAGGACGAACATCCAGGCCAGTAAGCGGGGCAGAACCGGGTGGAGGAACGGAGTGAGAGGCAGCTCTCACTGAGGGACTCACGCCGCGACTCACGCCGCCAGGGCCTGAACAGGGCGTGGCCCCGAACAACGGGTGAATCCCGCAAGCCGGCGACGCCGGAGAGAGGCCAGGGCTGAGCCAGCAGAATCGAGTCTGGCGGAAAAGGGGTTGGGGAAACCGGGAGCGGAGGGGTGACGGGAGCCCGCGGTGATCGGAGGCCGCCAGTGCTTCCTCCCAGGCCCCGCCCCCAGAGGCAAAGTCACCCAAAAGCGACCCAGGTTGCCAGCACTGGCACCTGCGAGCCAACAAGTGCACTGAGATAAAAAGAATGAAAATGGCCAAAATGAAAGATCAGAACAAATTACAACTAACGGATGACGACATAGTCAACCTAGCAGATGCTCAGTTCAAAATGCTAGTAATTAAAATGCTAACAAAACTGGAAGAAAGGTGGATGCAAATAATTGAACAAATGAAGAATACGGTAAGGATAATGGAGGAAGATTTACAGGGAACCAATAGGGAAAAAAAGGAAGCTGGATCTCAAACCAATGGGGTAGACCAGAAGGAAGACACAAGAATTCAAAAAAATGAGGAGGGACTCAGGAACCTCAGAGACATTTGTAAACGACCCAACATCCGGATCATAGGACTGCCAGAAGGACAAAAAGTTCACCAAGGAATTGAACATATTTTTGAACAGATAATGAAGGAGAACTTCCCAGATCTGGCAAAGGAAATAGGCTTCCTGGAAATCCAAGAAGCTCAGAGAACCCCAAAGAAGTGGGACCCAAAGAGGAACACACCAAGGCACATCATAATGACATTACCCAAGATTAAGAATAAAGAGAAAATCTTGCAAGCAGCAAGAGAAAAGGAGACAGTTACCTACAAAGGAATCCCCATAAGACTGTCAGCGGATTTCT
>PVJI01030695.1:0-13877 GCA_004026765.1 Micronycteris hirsuta
AGCTTAGACTCTTTTCTGGTACTTAAACAGTTTTTCTATGTATGTGAAAATGCTGGTATATTTGGACTTTAAGTACTGATACTGGTTAATCTCCTCCCCCTCCCCTCCCCTCCCCTCCCATGACCATGTTGTCAAACTACCATTGGTCTCTGGATAATGAGGACACTTCATATGCTGTGAATTTGCATATGCATTTTTACCTATGTCCAGACTGTCTCACCTGTCCTATGGGTCTTACACTCCAATAGCAAACACTTAATTTTACTCTGGTTTATAATACATTTTCAGAAAAACAGGCCCCACTATTTACGATAATTATTCTCTTAAAGATATTATCTGAACATGGCTTTCTAATATTTTGGCTATTTAATGGTGTTTTCTTATGAAATTTAGAATCAACTTATGAAATTCCAAAAAACAAAACAACTAAATAATTAGGGGCATTTTTTATTACAGGTACATTAAAGTTATATAGGAACTTCAATCAAATCCACATCTCCATGTTACCAAACCTCTCCAAGACAAGGTATAGTCTTTCATTTTTTCATGCTTGATATAAACATTTTAACAATGTTCTCATAGAAGACCTATCTGCATATGTATTAACTCTCTTCCTGAGCTTTATTTTAATTGTGACACATATATAAGTAACCTGAGTTTTGTGGATTTTTAATGAATTGACATAATAAATTCCAAATTACTATTTTATTAAAAGCGTTTTATCAAAATAGGTAGAGTTATATAGTAACACACATATAACCTATAAATATATTTTATTTAAATATATATCTACTTATGTATAAGGAATGCCATTGCACTTGAAGTTTTTAAGGTAATTGGTGATGAATTTTATTATTTGAATAAAACTTTTAAAAAGGATCAATTATAATATATACTTTGAATATAAATACACACATGTAATACATATCTACTGTTCTTTTTAAAAGTGTTTTAAATAATCACAACTGAACTTTATCAAAGGCTAGTTCTGCTTCTCTGGAATTTGTCATAGTGCTTGCAATATTTCTGTCTATTAGCATCCTTAATCATGAGTAAAGAACTCCTCTGAATGCTATTAATTGGCATATTGATTTTGCCCAGTCCAATTGGAATCTATTATCTGTGATTTAGTCCATATTTTTCATTTATAGTCAAAGTGGATTGGAGTGTAGCTGACATTATTTTGTAATCCCTTATTGAATTAGGAAATCAATATTTTGCTGGTTTTTTATCTCTGATGGTTTTGTTGCTTTCATTAAATCCTGGAATTATAGATGTAGAATTGGTAGTCTATCTTGATTAATGGGTAATATTTTCTGTGATTAGTGTTTTTGATGTGGATGAGTTGTTAGATGAATTAATCATCAAAATTTTACATGTGAATAATTTGGTTACATTTCTTTTAGTGTCATTTTTTAGTAATTGGTATTTCCCTAAAAATCATTCATAGCATGCATGTTTTCAAATGCATGAAAGTGAGGTATCATAATCTTATTCATCTCTGTGCCCGCCATCATTGAATCAATTTCATTTCCAATTTTGTAAAATTTTTCTTTAGTTTCTTGAGTTAATTTGCTTTCCATAAATCTATATTATTTCCTTTTCTTATAACATAATCTTTGGCATATTTTTCACACTTCAAGCTGTTTTTAAAAGCAATGTTTGTGTAAGCTTTCTAATTCCCTTTCCTAGGATTTCTTTATTTCATTATTGTATTACAAAAAAATTTTACTTGGATACTTTTTTCATTCTTGTTTTGAAATATTTGTGATTTGTCATATTCTCGTCCTTTTTCAAAAACATATTCCTTGGTTATGACATGTGACAGCGTGACTGTAATTTCACTCTACATGTTTTACAATCGATACGTGGCTTCTTTGGTTTAAGGACCTCTGAGTGCAGTGATGTCATGACGAGAAACAGCACGGCAGAGCGTTCCCCAAACTGACGGGGTCAGCTTTTCAAAGGCCTGTAACCTGATCAGAACTTGGACAACCGGGGAAGGCTAATAAGGGAGGAGGGTGGTACACGGGGCAAATCAGCGCCCTCCACACCTCCCGCTCCCCATTCCCGTGAGCCGGGGCAGCGGGCTGGTGCTCCGCGTGGGGAGGGCTCAAGCGGGGAGAGCCGTGTGAACCTTGTTCTCACTCCCTTGTGTGCGCACATCTTGATCAGTCTGGAGGTGCCTGTGGGGCCGGTGCAGAGGGTGACTTTGTTTCACTGCCCTTAGAGCTCAGCAGCTTTCCTAGCAGCATCTTTAGAAAGTGGTTCGAGACACATCCCCCCCACCCCCCACCCCCCGCCACAGCTTCCCGGAGCCTGGGGGGGGTGGGCAGGGGCCTGGGAGGGGCTCTTGGAGGAATGAGGGCTCAGAAGGGCCCCATGTGCCCCAGGGACTCTGGCGTGCCAGCCCCATGCCCAGGGACGGGTGCACATCCAGAACAGACGCAGAGGAGCTCAGACTTACGCCCTTGGTTGGTGTGGGTGCCCCTGCAAGTGGAAGGTGAAGGCAGAGATGCAGACCACTGGGCTCCTGGGTAGTACGGGAGACTATCTGGTCAAGGGTAAGGCCACGAGGAATTCCCTGTATTTTCTTTTAAGAGTTTTATCTGTTGACACTTATATTTACTTGTTGATTCATTTTTTATTTCAAATATGTTAAAATATGCAAGTTAAAGAAAAAGGCTAGAAGGAAATATTTTAATAAGATTATTTTCAGAACATAAGACTTGTGAATATTCTGTAAAAAGGTTGTAAATGATACTCTATTAAAAATTAACTAATGTCATTTTATGTGTTGATACTAAGAAGTTTGAAGAGTTTAAATTAACTTTATTTAAATTAAGATACCAGAAGAAAAGAACAAGATCTTAGAATCTAAGTGTTAGTTCAATACAGGTTTAATATAGAGTCATGTATTACAGGGAGAAGTTATAATTATCTGGCATTTAAGAAACTTCTTTACCTCCTCCCCCCCCCAAAAAAATATTAAATAGGCATTTCTTAATATTCTAAGAGACAGAGCACGTTGCCGACCCTCGATCTTTTACCCTTCACCTGATTGGTACAAGTCACAGAGAAAACGCCGTTCAAGTTCACCGTCCTGACGCCTATGGGAAATCAAGTGTTGGTTAGCTGGGCTTCTCATCACTTTGCTTTTATGACCCAATTAAAATACTACGGCCCCGCCCACGGCTCCCCCACTGACGGCCCGTCTTGCACCCCCGCGATCAGGCTGAGGGCAGATACAAGTGACGGCTTAGAGAGACGCGGTGCTCTTCAGCTAGCCCTTTACACTTGCTGAGCCCGAGGGTATCTTGTGTCATAGAGATAAGCATCATTTTTATAGTTTATCATTTATTTCATCTCTTCGGACCTGGTTTAACATAAGATGCAGACTTGGATGTAATAAAGCTACCTTTTAAAAATGACTGCAACACGTATGCTTACGCCATGGGGTTTCTGGCATGCTTTGGCTTCAGAAGTAACCTGCCGAGGAGCCAGAGCACCGCCTCCTCGGACGCAGGCGCGCGTAGTTCCGTCCGCAGGCGGGTCGCAGGCCGCCCGCTGCAATCACATCTCCGCTGCTGGGGAAGATGTGCCGAGTCACTGGCGTATGAAGAATTTAAGTAGTATTTCTACTTCTAAGAAGTCACTGTAGAGAAAATTGAGTCATTTCTCATAGGCACATGTGAAAAAGGACCCTCATTAGTGAGAACCTATGCTCAATGTAGTTTCACTGAAATAGATTTTACACCGGTTCAAGCTCGAATCACAGCAAATCATTCTGGACGCTCGCGGGGCTCTGCTCACATTCTTTTGAAATGTTTTCAGAATAGAACAAACAAGAAAATACTGTTCTGTCATCTCCTGGTTGTCATAATTTCATTACAAAACCAAGATTCATTCACAGCCTTCATTAGTTTTAGGAGAAAATGGGGTTGTGTCACTTCATGAAAATCTTTTCCAAAATGTACTGTGAAATTTGGTAATTCACGATTTGCAGGCACATAAAACGCCGTCATTATCTAGCAGCATAATGCTTCTCCTACTCGAAAGTGCCCCGAAAAATTGTTTTATTACAGGGGAAAAGATAGATATCAGCTTTCACAAATCATCTGTATATTATTGAACTGGTCTTTCAAACACTTAACTTGGACACAGGACCTAAGGACCTCTGAGTTCAAGGTCACCACAGAGTCAAGAACCCTGAGCTACTAAAGCTGAATCAAAGCTAATCAGTTTGAGGGAAGCAAGGCCAGTGTCCTAAGACATTGGTCAAACAGAAAGTGCCGTTTGAAATTGACCTTCACGAGGGGAGTGGAAGGGAAGTATTGGGGGGACGCTGACTGTTCTTGGCCTGCACTGCGCATGCCCGGCATCTCCCAGGACCTCCTGGTAGAAAGCACGGCAGATGTTGGATCCTCTGGAAGGGGGTGTTCGCAGGTCTGCCCCACGGGGTCCTCCAGTTTGCCACATCACGAGGCCTGGAGACCTTGACGAGGACCAAGTGGGTCTACATGGACGGGGGCAGTCAGGATATTGCCTGTTTGGTCACTTTCTTGTTTACTAATGCTCTTCTGGGTGGGATGGCCTGGCCTCACAGGTTCAGAGGTTAACGAGAATGATCGGCCTGAATCAGTGCAAAGGGCAGTGCCAGGGTGTCAGCCGGACAAGGGGGACCAGTGAGTGTGTGGGTGAGGCCCCTGCAGTGTCTGCCACGTTTCATCTTCTCATTGCACTTACACTTTTCTGCTTATTCACCCCTCTGTACCAGGGTCTCGCCTCTTCTGGAAGGGTGCTATTTCCCTGGAATTTGCCCATGTCCAAGTTCACTCCTGCTGGATATGATTTATCAGGTACTCACATTTTACTCTTACCCTGATCTCTCTTTATATATATCTCTATCATCCCCCTGAGTTCCAATTTCCTGCTGCATTATTCTTCAAGAACGCTTGAATACAATACGTTGAGAACGGAACTCACAGTCTCTGTATTATATTATTATTTTTTGTTTGTTTCATTAGTCGGCAACAGCATCCAATCGGGTGCCTGGAAGCTATCAAGGCCTCTCTCCTCTTTTGCATCCCCTATCTTATCAACCCTGAGTTTTCTCTGATGGTCCTTTATCGCTGTTGCTGTGGGTGTAGCTTCCTCTCTGTCTGCATCACTGCACTGCGGTGCTCAAAATTAATTCCTCTGTCGCTACTAGACGTTTTCCCCCTAGCGGATGCCCATAGGATAAGAAAGTTTCTCCTGGATTTAGGAACCTCTGCACATCATGCCCTGCCTCCCTCTTGGTTTTGTTTTCTGCCCCTTCTTCCATTGAACTCTGAGGTCAAGCCATAGTCAAGTGCGGATTTCTCTCCCCATTCTATACCAACCTGCAGACAAACCCTCTCTCAACTCCAAGCTCCGCTCATGCCCTCCCCTGGAGTGCTGGCGTGCCTGGAATAATTTCATCTTCTCCATGTTTCCAGAAAAGGCGAGTCTTCCTCTAAGAATCTGAACCAGCTTCACGTTTTCAGAAAACTTCTTCTGCCCTAGGAATTCACCACGTCTCTTATTTGGTATTAGCCATTGTTGGCACACTCAGAATAAGTTGTGGTTTTCTTTTACTAAGACTATGCAGTAGTGATTTTTAATCATCTGTTTTTCTGCTTTTCTAACTTAGTGAATTCCTTAAGGACAGGTAAAATCAGAAAACAAGCCTTATTCTAGTGTGTGTGTGTATAAGGCAAGGACTAAGTGCAGGCTCATCCAATTTAAAAATATCAATAGTTGAATAGCCCTGGCTGGGTGGTTCAGTTGGTTGGAGCATCATCCTGTGCACCATGCTGTGGGGTAGATTCCTGATCAGGGCACATGCCTTGGTGGTGGGTTTGACCCCCAGTAGGGGCACACACAGGAGGCAACCGATTGATGTCTCTCTCTCAACGCCAATGTCTCTCTCTCTCCCCGCCTCCTTCCCTCTCTCTAAAATCAACAAACATATCCTCAGGTGAGGATTTTAAAAACTAGTTGGATAGAAGGAGCCAATGGGAGCGGTATCCTAACAATGGCAGTACCAACCCGGATGTGCACACCCCCACACACAGTATGACGTCTGCCCACGTGTAACTGAAAACTGACTCAACCTCTGGCTCTTCGGGCGCGGTATTTGTCAGATGATGCGACAGAGTCTCTGCATTGCCCTTTAGCTGAGGTAGTGGTGTTAAGCATCTATATTTAGCAACCTGGCTCCGCAGCCTGTATGACGCTACTTCAAGTTCATTTCCAAGTCATTTATTTTAACAACTAGAACACTTCTTTAAGCCAATCCTGCCCTAACTTAATGCTTCCTCCAAAGCAGGTGGGGGCTCTGCATTAAGGATAATGCAGCATCACCCTTACCTCCTGAGCACCAGTTATTTAACAGATCATCAATGTATTCCTTTTCACTCCTTTGACTGAACATTACTACAATAATTTGAAGCAAACCCAGTACTGAACATGTGCACTAAAATGTATGTACATATTGGTAATAAAATACATTTTGTAACTTTCAGACATTATAATAACACATGGATGTATAATTCCCAGTAACTGGTATTTATCACTTCATCAAAACCAAGCTATAGTGTCTCCCTTCTCGAAGTAACTCATGATTATCTTATGTTTTGAAATGACAAAAAAGTCCATGTTATCAGATATCTGTGAATAGATAATATGATATACAATTTACATCTTTCTACATAAAAATATGTCTGAAAACTCCATCTAGATTTCAGCCACACTTCTAATGCTATTTGGGGGCAGCAAAATTATGGTGACAAATTAAAATGCTACTAATTTTTTTTTAAAACAAGCATTAGCTAGGCATTGTTTTCTCAAAAGGCTCAAATCACGAGAAATAAACATCAGTGTCCATTGACTGTCCCTTTCCTTGCACAGCTGTGCCCTGGCCCTGAAATGCTCCCATTAAGAGCACATTGGTACAATGAAACAAACAGGAAAAATACTTTAACAAAAAAAAAAATGAAAATAATCCTGAACTACAGATTAAGGGTACCTTTAAATATGTAATCCAACTAGACTTCTCTTTAGATATGTGAGTTTAAAATTACCGAGAAAAGTAATACATATATATATCATTTTAAAATGTATACTATTACTAGGCTAATAACAAAGATACCAGCTGTCTAATTGTTATTAAATATAAATTACCACTGCTTAGATATCACTTTTTAAATGTTTCTTTTTTGAGATTTTTTTCCTCCATACAATATAACCATCTTTTGCTATTTCAATTTTAGAAATTTTGTTAACTTTTTGTTTTAAAAGGTGAGAATTCCTTACCTGTTACACCCCATTCCACTGTTGAACTTCCCTCTCTAATCCTCCCATTATATGGTATTATCACCATTTTCATCAAACAATATCCTGGTTTCGTGTTAGGATTATATAAATATCATTCTAGCCAAGACACACAGGACCCTATGTTTACACTGCATATCCATTTGACAACAGAATTCAATGTTTCCAGTCTGCCCTCATTTATCTGCGTGTCCTTTGAGTCCACGGCACATCTGTTCCCCAGGAACGTTACCTGCCGGTTCCTTTAAAAGTAAACACAAGCTCTGATGAAGCACAAGCTTTAGAGACAAGTGATGTGAAGACAGAAACCACCTCTGGGTGAGCGTCCACGTGTCAACAGTCTTATGCAGTCAATCACCAGCTCAAGAAACGACACTTCCTGCTTCCTGGAAGTCCCAGCCCCTGTTCTCATCCTAACGTCTAACTTCTGACACAAGAGATTAGTTTGATCTCTTTTGCACTTTCACAATTGAAGCGAGTTGAGAGGAATGTGTGCTATTGGTTGTCGGACTGTTCCTCGGCATTATTTCCGTGCGATTAGGGAGTGCGGAATCACTGCGCAAACGCACTGCCGCGGGCGGTCCCCCGTGCGGGTGTAACCCACTGTCCTGCCCTATCTGACCGTGGGCGGCAGGCGGCCTCCAGGTTTTGTCTTATAATTATCAGTGACCCTGCGTGTCGAGATGTTCAGTGTTAGTGTCTATTGTCTCTTATGCCTCAGGGTTGCTATCGAGAGAATTTATTGTTATTCTGATTCCTGTGTCCCAACAATTCACAGTGATGTGGTTGGATGTGTTTATTAGTTATACGTCGTGAAAGTTATTTTAGAAATCATCCGGTGCAATTTGCTTGATAGTTTATACCCACTTCATCTCTTTCTTTTTAAATGTCTGTGATTGGACACTGGACTGCTGGGAATACTTCTATACATTTAGCATTCCTTTCACTGATGTTCCATTGCTTTTTAATTTGTCTTCTCAGAAGAGTTCCATAATCTTTTCTTTCCATTCCTGTTTTGAATTTTTCATTTTTGCTATCATATTTTTATTCCAAAAAGCACTTTGTAATTCTAATTGTCTGGTTTTCTTTTTTCAGTTGTTCCTCTGTGTATTTCAATGACTCAAAATTATCTTTTTTGAGAAAATACACATATATATAAATATATAAATATATATTAATTTCACAGTATTTTTTTCTTTGCCCTTTCAGATTTTTTTGGTGGTGGGGCTTGACCTGTCATGGTAGAAACTTTTTACAAATATTTGTGATTCTTTCATATTCATATTTAAAATCCTTGTTGCTAGTTATGCTAATTGGAAATCCTTCACACAGGTCAATGAGAATGCATGTTGTATGTTCTTGTATTTTTCCAGAAGTTGAAGGCAACCAGCATGCTTTCCTGAATATTCCCTTTTACAGCCTAAATATCCCCAGTCCCTTCAGTCACATGATAGGCTCTACGTTTCCTCGTCACTGTTGTTCACAGACCCTCCCCCCCATTTTAACTGCTCTGCATTTTCCTACCACAGCCACCTGAGGGGCGGCACAGGCTACCAGCTACACTGAGCCTCTCCTGTCCGCTCTCTATCCTTCACCCACCCTTGCCAAGCTGCTCTTATGTTCTTAGTGCCTTGAACGTTGCAACGTTTTCCCGATTCCACAGCCACTGTAACCTGTACTATAGAGTCGGAAGGCTCTTTGTCCCATTTGTCGTGAGGCCAGCTTCTTCCCACTGGTTCAAATCTACTTCACATGCCACCTATTCAGGGAGGTGTGCAGAGCGCCTGCCGGCAATCGCTGTTCATTCTGTGCCCCTTTCTCTTCCTCAGTGGCCCCAATAACACTGAGCTGTCAGCTCTTTTTGTCTGCTTCCTCACTGATGTGCATGCGGTGTTTCTGTGAATGGAGGATCCATACCTGCATTCAACGTTGTTGCTTCTCTAGTACTTCAGTCATTGACTAGTGTACACAGATGCTCAATTAATGTTTGTTGAATGAATTAACAGGAAATTATGAGTGGGGCAATTAAACATGTGAATTTTTAACTCAGTATGTTACAAACCATTCACTTTTTATCAGTGGAGACCTATGGTGTGATATACTCTTTATAAGCTCTAAACATGGGCCCAAATATGTTCTTTAGTTCTCTCAGACTCATTTATTCACCTTCCTGCACTCAATGAACAAGTGAGAATGTTTATTTTAATCTAGAATGAAATTGCCCACCTAGATCAGTATCCAAGCTACTGATTCCACGAACTACATATAATTTCAAAAACAAAAATAGGCAAAATTATTAGAAACAGTTTTTAATTTCCTTATTCTTTATCATTGCTGGTGAAATGAAGGTGCATGCTCTTTGCTTTGGGGGCCATGCCTAAGTGAAAAGTGGTGATTTTCATTTGTGCCCTGTAAGCCTTATCGACGCTAGTTAACCCATAGGAATCCATTCCTGAATGTTTACATCTCACCTGAAGATACTTGGGAGTCAGGGTTGGAGTGAGTATCAGTCATATTAGGGTTCTCATTCCAGAGTGCACATCTGTTTTGGAGCTGCTGATAGATGCTAAATGTATTGAGTTTTTAAATATACTTGTATAAGGGAGTTAGTAGGCTTCTCTTTGTATACTTCTCATATTAGGAGCAATGCATGATCCAGTAATTTGGGGTAGTGTCTGGTTTGTGTTGTGATAGGCAAACATCAGTGACAATGAACCTCCTGTGCAGTTGTGTGTGATGGTCACACGTGGGGTGGGCACGGGGTGGGTGGGGTGTGAATGTGCTGCCAGGGGAAAGCTGCAGGAGGAAGAGGAGGGAGTCCCCTAGTGTGAGCACAGTGAGAGCATGCAACCAACCTCTAGCAAGCTGAGGTCAAGGCTGGCAGAGACCAATGAAGGAACCAAAGAACTTAAAATAATGCGAAGAAATGCAAAAAATAACCTTGTTGTCTCTGTGCGTGTTTGCTGCAACTCTCTCCCCATTTAAAGTTCTGCACCTCCTTCCTCATGCCCGCCACTCAGGACTCTAACCAGGGCTCCGGTCCTTACCCTGTCTGAGCACCCCGCTCTCTCCTGCTTGCCTGCCCACCTGCCAGTCATCAACGTGGCAGAGACAACCGTCCTAGGCATTCCAATAGCAACATCTCTTCTCTCTTCACCTCTCTGAGTGGTACAGTTCTTATGCAGTAAACATACTCTGTCATCATTGTTTGACGCAACTTAATTTAGTAAAGGTAGAATGTTTAACACCTTGAAAGAATAACAACATGGAAATACTCACTATTTTTTACATTATCACCATCACCCTCATCCTTTAAAAAAAACTTAAGAGCTTCATTAGTCATGCTGGTTTGCAGCTTCGAATAAGGGAATGCAGTGCGATTTTGTCAGGGGAGATATCGTATCATACACAGAACGAGAGAGTAATTAAGAACGGTTTCCTACATGGACGTGTCCCATCTTTTTTGCCACACTAGAGCACATGTCACAACCAGAGGCATTTCAGAGGGCGCTCTCTGGAGCTCCTCATGCGGAACCAAGGAAGCAGAGGGCAAAGCTAATGAGGCTGTGGGTGCAGAGAAATGATGGCCCGCTAAACGAGATAATTCAGAGTGTCTCAGACGCTTCATCCAAACCCCTCACCCTTGCAGCTCTTCTGCCTGTGGCTTTAGAGTCTCTCGCTTGAAGAGGGGCCGATGGTGCCCCTGGCGCGAGGAGGCAGCACTGCGTTGCTCCAGTCCCGACTCTGGGGTTCGCGTTAGAATAGCTCAGGGCCGTCACAAAACGAACTGGGAAGAGGCACCTAATTAATTATTATAAAAATAATTTTATTGTAAGAAATGCTTATTTAAAAAACAGACTTACACAAAATAAAAGGTGAAATTTCTCAGCTCGCTCCCATGTATTTTTCCAAATTTACTTATTCATTTATATATGCCTGTATTTGTGAACTGTTCATATAAAATGAATAATATTGTACGTACATAACACATTCCTTATAGCATTTGTTCAGGATTCTACTGCAAGGACAAACTAAAATGTATTTAGTCAGCCCTCTACTGATGAGCATTTAGGTTATTCCTAACATTTTTTATAAGCAACGCTATAATGAATACACTTGTACTTGTTAGGTACTCATGTGACCTTAATTGTAGAAATGGGAGGTGACACATGAGGCATACCCCAGGGCCAGGAGCATCAGGCATGCGCTCACCTAAACCGGAACATCCACGGCATCAAAAGCGGTGTTGAAAGTGCTGGTGGTGTCAGACAGCCTCGGTCATACCCACTTATAATCCACCATCGTACAAGGGCTCCCATTTCTTCAGACTTTCAAAATACTGAGCATTATACTACTAAATGTTCTTGAATCTGCGTAAATCTATTTTTAAAGTAGACATGTAGGCACTGCACTTAATAATTTCACAAGGACACAGTGTGGTCATAACTCGCAATCAGTAACTAACAGGAAGGGGATGAGCTCAACTCTCACTGCAGTTCACTTCCGAGCTTCCTGCCTCAGTTTCTCACCTACGCAGTAAGATCGCTTCTGGCCTTAACAGAGACGCGGTGAGGGTCAGTTACTGATTTTTAATGGAAACACAAGGAAGAAACAATGTGCCTCTTCCACAATGACACGCCATCAAATTAAGCTGCTTTCAGCGCTGGGATGTGTTTGGTGGCAGGTTTTGCAGGGACTTCCGGTGTCCAGGGTGGAGTGTTCCTGCCCGATGCCCCCTCTGCTCTGTCAGCCCCGCTAATGCTCCTGCTCGGGTCACCCCCACACTCCTGTTCTTCTGCCACGGCTCTCCTCCTTGTCCTTGACCTTCCTGCAGTCTTCCTCTAGCGTAGGTCCTGACGGTGAAAACCAAGACAAAACTCAGTTTATTTTTTATGAAAAGTTACTTGTTCTCAATATACAATGACTATTTATTTATAAAGAGTATTTTTCTTTTCCCTTTTACATTTTGGATTTTTATAAATGCTTTTTTCCATTGTTTTCTGAGCTTTGTCATTTCTATTAAAGTCTTTTTTTTTTTAAAGAATATACCTTTTCCTCTGATAGCTTTTATGATTTTATTTTTGGCTTTATACTTTGATTAAAACCATGGCAAAAATTTTTACTGGTTTTTTGTTTATTCTATTTATTTATGCTGCTTCTGGAATCTCTAATATGCTACTGAGTCCTTAGTACCAGGTGTTATATTTTCTCCTCTTAGAAAATATCATTTTTTTCTAGATTCTAAACACTATTGAAATTTTCCACATTTTGTGTATTTCTCTCATTCTTTTTCTTGTTTCCTTGAACTTACTAACCATCACTATTATTAAGCTTCTGCATTTTTCACATCTCTTATTTACTTGGTCTGTTTTTTGACTATATAGTCTAAACGGGATCATAAGGTAGAAACTTGTCCTGATAAGAATTTTAAATTTTAAATAAAGGTGCCTGGAGCACTGCCACCACCTCCAGACTTTTCAGTCGTGGGATGGGAAACATTTACAATTATCTCCTGCCCATACGCTCCCATGGGTGTGAAAGTTACAGCAGGTCCCGGCCAAGTGGGTGCTGAATCTGAAGGGAGGAGCTAGGACCCGGTCCCTGCAGTGAGAGGCACCGGAGACCTGCAGCACTTCTGGCCCGGGGCACACAGGATGACATGTGACATAGGTCCCACAGAAAGGAGATCGGCCTCCCACCAGACAGGACAGGAGGGGCGGCTGGAGGGTGCAGCGGACCCTACCACCCACACAGACCTGTGACCACAGACCTGATGGCAGTGCACAGGGTGTGCATTTCCATCCAGCAGACGGGACGTCTGAAGTTTGCTCCAAGACGAGAGTATGACAGGTGCTTTTTCCCGAGGGGAAATCGGGGCACGGTGAGTCCATAAACCGACTCATCTCCAGGAGGCATGCAGCTCACGCTGGAGTTCGCGTTGCAGGTAATTGACTCCAGGCGCCTGGCTCAGCCTCAGCTCATTCTTGCACAGTTGGAACAAATTTTTGTTTTTCTCTTGCTTCCTCTGACTGCATCTGCCACTCACTCCCCCCACCCCCCGATTAACCCATCTGTGTTGTAAATGCAGCGGTGACCTCTTGGGAGAAGCTCCTGTTAGACGTCATTCTGGCCCCAGGATTTTTTTGGCATTTAAGTTATGGATATGATCATGTTGTAAGTCTGTTTAGTGCTTTGGAACTTAGAAATGTTTACTTTTTCTGGCATGAAAGATTTGGCATTCCATGATATTCCTTTTTATATTTTTCTGTTCAGGTGTTACAGAAACATTTCACCAGGGTCTAAAGAAGGAATCTGGGCCCAGCTGGTGTGGCTCAGTGGATTGAGCGCGGGCTGGGAACCAGAGGGTCCTGGTTCGATTCCCAGTCGGGGCACATGCCTGGGTTGCGGGCCAGGTCGCCAGTGAGGGCCATGTGAGAGGCAACCATACATTGCTGTTTCTCCCTCCCTTCTCCTCTCTCTGAAAATAAATAAATAAAATCTTTAAAAAAAGAAAAAAAAAA
>PVJI01030696.1:0-13909 GCA_004026765.1 Micronycteris hirsuta
TAAAATACATTACAGATTTCTTATCTCCTACATTCGGAGAATCTCTCAATGTATAAATTCAGCTTCTACTTGGAAAGTTGCTCTTGGCTGTGGAATGACGAAGTCTGTGTCCTCCCTCAAGCCCAAAGCGCACTCCCAAGCATCCGCACTGCCCACAGCTCTCCCCGCAGTCTTGCAGGAGGAGCGGAATCATTCACGTGCAAGACACGGCAGCTCATTCCACTGCTGGAATGTCTGGCCAATTCTTTGTCATGATCCGAAAGCATCAAAGCTAATTAGAACTAAAGAAAAGTCAGTAGACTCACTCATTTCTGCTGCTGCATTTCCAGAAAGTTGTCCTGAGATGGCTGATTGGGTGAGGCACAGGCAGGGAGCGACTAGAGAAAGGCCGATCTTCCTGGGATTCATTCCAAGAGTTTCCTGCTGTGTCAAAAAAAAAAAAAAAAAAAGAGAGAGAGAGAGATAAGGTGAACACCGTTTCCCAGGCCTGCCTGATCCAGCTGTGGAAGGTAGCAGTGGGCTTTTCCAAGGGGAACTTTTCACAAAACTGGGGATTGGGAGCAGGCCTGTCCCAGACTTTTCCCTTTTCTCCCTCGTCACACACTGGTTCAGTGGATGTGATGTGATGTCATGTGACTGCCATCATTATTTGTCTTGGATACTGGGGATTTATACATAATCAAGACTCAACCCTTGTTTTCAAGGAAGTGAAAGATAGATGGGAAATTAAAGATCATGCTGAGCACCACGGGGTGTTACCCCAAGGACCTGCAAGTTGTAGGCAAAGAGTCCATGGTTGTGCTGTGGGTGAGAGAGGAGGTCTCGCAGTGGATGTGATGTGCCTCTGAAACCGAAATTAAGATGACGAGTAACAGTTCAGTGTCCTACAAGAGTAGAAAGGACACTCTTGGCTGAAGTGACAGAATATACCAGAGCACGAAGTTGGGAGGTGATTTAAGGAGTTGGACTGGGCAATTGCAAGCTGCAATTTTGCAATGCAAAGTGTCTGAATATAGGCACATTTGCGGTGTGACATAGCAGGGAGTGGGGTGTGGGAGGGGCTGGGAGGAGGTCAGCTGAGAGAGACAGACAAGAACCAGGTGATGGGTAACAGTCTAGGCCTGTTCAGAATGTTGGACAACAGGCAGTGAGGAATAATTGAATGGTTAGAAAGAATGTAAGCATTTAATCATTTTACATAACACGGTGGTGTAATTACGTTACTTCCTAACACTTTGATTTGTTCTGCTGTAAAACTTAATGTTACCGTATTTATCTATAATATTTAATCATAACACTGGTAGGGGTGTTATGTTAACTGTAAAGGTTTTATAGTTGAGAACCGCCCCCTTGCTAATTAATGTGTGCCGAGACAACTAAGAATGCTTCCAATTCTTCTTTACTTGTCCTGAAGTAAATGTTTGGTCATCTTGCCAAATGGGGAAAAAAAAAATTATCTTGCAGATTGCCATCCAGTAGAAAAATCTCTCTAAATCTTTTTATTTATTTGTGAAATGTTTATTAAATCCTTACTTACTCTGTGCCAGCCCCTGTGCCAGGAGCCGTTTATGCAAAGATGAATACGAAGAGTTCCTGCCCATCAGCAGGTTGTGGTCTGGTAGAGGGGCCAGATGAGTACTGAATCAGCCAGCCAAAGTGTCAAAGTTGTGGTGAGAGCAATTTGTGGAGGGAACAATGTGGGGCTGTGGAGAAGAATGAGGTCAGTTTTACTCTGTTGTATGTGCGAGGATTGGGCCAGGAAAGACCTGTAAGGGAAAGTGTAAGCATGTGTTTGCGAGGTAGCTGGGGGAAGGCGTTTCTGGAGGGGCCGTCCTATGTACACTATGGAGGTCGGGGGGCGGGGAAATGCAGGAGCCCTAGGAGCTGCTGAGTTCAGCTGGACAGTTTCTGAGTGGCACCGCGCTGGAGGGCACAGCTCCCATCAAAGACTGTAAGGCCGCTGCCCCTCCTGTGAAGTGCACAGCGGTGAGGCCACGTACTGCACGGCCTATACAAGTTCCCATGGCAGACCTGCACATCAATTTAATGTGTGTGTGTTATATAAATGGTTATGGAACTAACTGTCTTGCCTCCATTTGGATGTTCCTATCCTTGGAGGAAATGAGAGATGATGACCAAATTCGGGTTCATTTCCTGTGTCAAAGTTTTAAGAGGAAAGCAATGTCCATGGGGGCCAAAATCATGGTGGCATTTCGAACCTGAATGGCAGCTGTATGGGGAACCACCTGGTCTTTTTATGGTTGCTCCTTTGACAGCTTGGAAAACCTCATTTTCTTACTCAGTCTTGGACACAGGTTTGTTTTGTTTTGCTTTGTTAGATTTCCCCTTGTTTAGGAGAATCGTACTGCCTTACAGATCATTTTTTTCCTACACAATATAGATTTTGTGGACTGTTATTATAGAACACACCAAGAAAAATTGTGCTTTGAGGCATCAGAGAAACTGGCTTTATCCCCCTGTTTTATTACGTAGCAGCAAACGGGAAGTAGATATTCAGGTCTTTCTTAGTTGGGATAGCAAAGCGGCATGTGACAGACTGAGACACATCAGCGGAACGGCCTCAGGATTTCAGAAGGCTCAGGTCCTAGGTAGAAAGGGGGCACAGACTCTCTACTGAGACAAATGCTGCCTACAAAATAACAGAGGGCCAAATGAAGATATAAACAGACAATGAAAATAACCTAGGACCCTGAGTCTTTCAGTGCTAATTTGAAATGTTTCGAAAATGAAAAAGTTAACCAGGTTATGGGGTCAAAGAAACAAGATACATCAAACTGAAGTAACAATAAAAGGAAAAAGAGAAAATCGAATTCCATTTACAAATAAGGAGAATGCAAAGGTTTTTCTGAGAAATAATAATGGAGTATTTGCTGAAAGGCACACTGATGCGTTGTCAGGTTAGTCCTGAAAGGCTGGAGACATTGAGGGCAAGTTTTGTTTAAAGGGTTTGTTTCATAGCAACATTCCAAAACAGGACAAATAAGACAGAATGTGAATGAAGATTATAACGAATTGTGCAGGGAAATACCTCCACATTTGTATTCTTTGGGCTAAAATTCTCTGCTGTTATTGTCACACTTGGGGACATATCAGGCTGGCTTGGAGTCTGGAGAATGAGTCCTCAGTGGGATGTACCCAGTTTTGCGCACAGCCTATTTGTAGGAAGGTAATTACAGCGTGCGTTTGTTGATGTCTTAGAGAACTTGGTGAGAACTAATGTAATGACTTTTCGAATAGCCCAGCCCCTTCTTCTTATCATAAATGAGCAGGTTTTGAGTGTCAAACCAAGCCACATAAATGCACACGTTTGTCCACAGCAAGGCTACTGGTTTTGCTCCGTGACTTGCTCCAGTGACCTGTAGAACTGCAGTTCTCATAATACAGAGATTACTTGGAACAATGTGGACTGGGATGCTCTACCCGGAAAGTGGCTATTTTTAAGTTCATAATGCAAAAAAACGTAATGATATTCAGTGGGGTTCAGTCTTGGATTTAAGATTTTCATCAAGACCTACCAGAGAGACTGTAAAATGAGCTCATTAAGTTTGCTTTAGGCACTAAGTTAGGGGTGTCAGGCATAATCCTGAGAAATAGCTTGGCAATGCAAATTTGCCCTAGGGAGCTGCAAAAAGTTTAGTAAAGATAATTGTCTGGAAAAAAAAAAAAGAACCAGGAAAAAAATGGCACCCGAAGAATAATTGGCTCTAAGAATATGGTCACAATAAAGTTTAGGACTCTGATTCATTATATCTTGACCATGGATCAGAGCGGTAGCCTTGAGCTTTTAAAAACACACATTGATGTTTTAAAAATGTATTCAACAAATATTTTTCTAGTAAGAAATTACTGCTGGTGACAAGCACTGTACTAGGATACCCCTGAGTGTCTGGGACTGGCCACTGGTGTTCTCTCAGAGCCTAGAGCAGTGCCTGCTGCAGAGTCCTGCCCAGCTTTGTTAGAGGAGGTACTGGGGTGTGGAGCGGGTACATGAAGAAGAGTAAGACAGAGCCCTACACTAAGGGACAGACTCCACTTAGGGAATTGGGGAAATATATGTCCTTGGTGCTGGAGGCCCATGGAAAACATCTGAATATCAGTGTATCAGGTTGACAACTCCAGGTGGTCCTTGAGGTTTTCCAGGTTCTAGCACATAGACTATACAAGTTCATCTCTTTGTTTCAATTTTGACAATCTTTAAAATAAAACTAATACAGTCTACTTTCAACAATGTTATAAGATAGATAGGTGGATGATAGATAGATAGATAGATAGATAGATAGATAGATAGATAGATAGATAGATAGATAGATAGATGACATTGGATGGATGACGGATGATACTTTTCTTCTGGTGTTCCATCTGTAAAATACAGAAGGTAGTTGACTCTCAAATGAAGATAGAATCATCTAAAGTATACATTTCATTTTGGTGTTGGACTGGAGAAGTGTATATACTAAGTACCAGGTTCAGAAAAAAACCTATTAATCTAGAAGGCAGGATCCTGGGTCCTCGTAAGAAAAGTACGGAGACTTTGTGATTTTCCTCTCCAGGGAACTAGTCTGTGAGAAGGCACTGCAGGAAGAGGAATTTAACAGCATAGCATTGCAGAGAAAGGTGCTTTTTGTGATAAAATGGTTTATAGATTTTAAAGTGAGGTTTGTGGAAATTAAAAATGAAATAACATAACGGCACCACCTATATTTCTAATCTTCTAGAGCTGCATAAAAAATGACCATAGCTTTTACCTGCCAAAATCACAAATCACCAATGAACTGACAGTTAATGGTCCCTTAGCTATGGTGTCAGAATTCACCAAGCTTCCGTCAGTGCAGCTGCAGTGGAGCTGGACTGGTGTTTCCAGGAATGCCCTGGTGTGTTGTATTAAGCGCTAGATCTTGTTTTACATCACCCAAAAAGCATCTTTGAAAAAATGTACCAAAGGTGGTCCATATTAAATATATGCCTGCTTGTTGGAAAATCAGTTAGATCGAGGTTTTGGACACCAGTTTAACCTATAACTTGCATTGGTTAGGAAATGTCAGTCAACAATATAGAAACTGAAGCTCTCAGTATTGGTTCCAGAGGTGGGTGATGGCGTTTCCCGTATGGTAGGGGCTGTGGGCGAGGTGGCCTGAGTCTCACATCACTGCCGCAGTGTCCTCTCTGAGCCTCCTTTCATCGGCAGGATGAGGGCAAGGTTCAACTTGCATGCGGTGTGGCTTGGGGGCAAAGGGCAGTTCTAATGTGTAAATGCTTGGCAAACTGTGGAGCACATTGAATAAAAACAAGACACTCTGCGTTCTCCAGAGTGTGCCTTTGAACAATCTTTTAGATAAAATAGGTTGGCTTGGTTTCAGTTAAGCCTCTACTAACAATGTTATAATACAGTGTGAAAAGCAAACTGCAAAAAAAGAGCAAGGTGCCTGCTTCCTCCTCACACAAAGGCTCTGTCCCCTTCCATCCTGCCCTTTCCTTTATCCTTCCCTGACCCAGGCCAGCCTCTGCAAAGAGGTATAGTCATTAGAGATGATGCTATTGGCACAAGGCATTCTTTTTAAGGAATCTTAGCAATGGTGGGAGGGAGAGTAGACGGACTTCTACAAATACAGTTCTAAAGTAACTCTTTGGTTTTGTAAAGAATGCCCCATAAAGTAAGAATGTAGCTTGTAACACACATTGCCTGCCTATGCAGAGTTCAATGAATTTGTCTTCTGTCTTTCACTATGATTATAGTAAAATCTGCATGAAAACATTGTTTTTCTATCTGTGGACAGAGTTAATAGGAGTGTAGAGCAGCAAATTGCTAGATGTACTGTAGGTAGTTCCCCTCCCCATCCCCAAAATAGTAATATTGAGAAAGCTAGAGTAATTGACTGACAAAGTTATCAGACACTTATTTTTTCATCTTGCCTGCTTTTAAGTAGAAGTACAACTAAATATTTTCATCAATATAATTCATGAAAGAAAGTAGTTACAGATAAGGGTTTTACCCCAGGCTTCTGCCAATTGTCTGAGAAAGTTGGGATTATTCTACACATTTGTCAAATTTTTATCAAGTTCTGTGACTCCGCAGCCTTGTTAAGAATCCCAGTCTTCTGTGTTATTTCCCAGATGGTTTCTCCAAATACTGACTTTACCTGACTATAAAGTATGAAGCTCTTATCCAAACTTTTATTTGTGCTCACCAAAGTTATATAGTCTGATAAAATGGTGCCAGTTGAATTTCTGTAAAGCCCTAACTTCTATTTATTAAATATAAACTTCCAAAGGACAACGTGAAAATCAGATCTCATCTTCAGGGTTGTTTTTTTAAACTCTTTTCAACTACCATCAAAAATAAGCCTCACAATCTCTCCTGAAAGTGGGGAAGTGGGGAACACCTACGATAATTTTATTGGTGGTCCTTCACAGGAGGCAAGGAAGGGGGGACAGAGAAATGACTGGACATTCTGGTTCTTGGTGCAGAGTTAGACAATTTAACTTCCCATGTCCTCTGCTTGAGAAATATACACTTGATATATCTGTCAGAAGAAAGATGGGTTATGCTGCAGTAACAGATGGACCCCACATCCCCATTTCCTACAACCACCAATGTTTGCCCTTTGCTCCACTGTGGTGCAGCTGTGGCTTTGCTGTCGTCTTCATTTCAGGATCCAGAGGTATAAAGAAAATTCTAGTTAGAATATTGCCAGTTGCCATGCCAGAAAGAAGAGAGATAAGACTTCAACCTGTAAGTGATGCGTCTTCTCCACGTCCATCTCGTTGAACAGAGCAAGTCCCATGACCCAACCCAATGATAAGAGGCAGTAGTCAATAATTCTCCCTTGAGAAGTGGCGGTGAATACTGTTGAAATTCTACCAGCACTTACTTCTACCATAACTTAGTTATGAGCCAGGTGCTATAGTAGGCATTTGCACACATGAATTCTAAACTTCATAATAATCTTAGACCATAAAGGTGTTTTCACCTTTATTTTGCAGAAGAGGCAAAAGGTCATCAGTTTGCCTGCTCACACATCTAGTAATGGATCCAGTCCCATCTGAGCTGTGACTCAAACTGTGCACTCACTGTACTTAGTATTCTCCTTGAAGAGAAACGAAAAGAGAAAAAGACCCAGAAGGCTCCTCAAAATCTATATGCAAAGAACCCAGCTCATGAAACTATATAATCCATATTTTTCAAAACATAGAAATTCTCTTCAGTAAAAGTATCATCTAAGAGAGGAAATGAAATGCATTAAATTGGGTATTGATAGTTGCAGTAATGTACAAAATTCCAAATCCAATGGATAAACACAGTGAAATTGGTTTCCTCACTCAAGTTAACTGTTTAATGAGCGTTCCTGTGGACTGGAGACTTTCTTCTCTCTCGTGGCTAAGTATCCAGGTTCCACCCACCTTGTTGCTTTACCATCTCCTAGGGCCTCAGGGTCCCCTGAATTCAGTGGATGGGGAGATAGAAGGTGAAGAAAGCATACTCACTTCTTAGCTACCTCACCCTGGACAGGACACTGGTTACTCCTATGCTCATTGCTTCAGCCAGAACTAGTCATACAGCCCTATGTGAATGCAAAGATGGCTGGGAAGTGTAGTCTCTAACTGGCCAGTCCCTGCCTGCAGCAACTCTATGTTATGGAGGAGGGTTTATGAAGTTTTGGTGAACTTCTGTCACGGGGAACATTGCCATTTTTATGATGATGCCAAGTAGAAAGGAGGTTCATACAAAAGAGAGATGCGAATGCACTTTAGTTCATGACATGCCTGTTCCTTGTTCCCTTTCTCCAAATGCAGCCAACAAAATTTAATATAACATATTTTTCAACAAACCTATTAAATGACCTTCCATTTTTACTAGTTATTGTGGGACATAAAATCAAGTATGACTCATTTTTGCCAGCAGACGGATATCATGGGCTTCTTCCATTTGAATGTTAAATCCAAGGCCAGAAGGAGATTCTGTTTGAATCTCATCCCCAGCTGGGCAATTGCCTGGAGGACTCTCTGTCCTCTCCTGCAAAATGGAAATAATAATATACATTTCTCACAAGTAGTATGTGGAATTAAAGTTAAATGGCAGTTATAAAGCCCTTATGAAAATGCAAATTAAGTAGACTGAATGTTACTTCTCATTTCTCCTTCTACAACCCGTTAGGAACTAGTACATACAGATATTAGCAGAGCCTGGCTTCTGAGCATGCAATGAAAATTCAAGGCAAGTCATCCAGTGCCATTATATAATCATGGTAAAATATAAAGTGCTCACCTTCTAGAATGACAATGTAGAAAAAGGATCATCAGTAATTTGCCATTATTCCTCCTGAATTCCCTACCCTCTCTAACTTGCCCAATTCCCTTTTCCCACCCAGAGTTAGAAAATCAAATCTACTAGGACTCTGGGAACTGGTACTCTACTGCTAATATTAATCAACCCATAGCTAAAACAGGGAAGAGAGTCTGAATTGCTATACCTTGCTACAGAGGAAAATAATGTTTAAGAAATTGGATCTATGGTAAGTTTCTCCTATTACTTAAAGCAGGGCTTCTGAAATGCTTCCAATAGTGAAAGTATGCTGAATAAACAAATGAAAGGACTGGGCAAACCTAGTTCTCAAACTTGAGCATGCAGCTGAATCCCATGCAGAGCTTGCTAACACAGAGATTACTGGGCCCTGCCCCCAGGGATTCTTAATGGGTGTGTGTGGTGGGGAAGGGCAAGGGGTCAGTGTCTGGCACAGTGGCCTTTCCTTCCTGCATGTGGCTGTGTCACTTACCACTTGTATGATTAGACAAAATTATCTATTTTCTTCTTTTTTAAAAATATTTTGTTTATTATTTTTAGAGAGAGGGGAAGGGAAGGAGAAAGAGAGGGAGAGAAACATTAATGTGAGAAAGAAATATCAATTGGTTGCCTCTCGCACGCCCCTAACCAGGCATGTGCCCTGACCAGGTACCGAACCAGCGACCATTTGGTTTGTGGGAGGACACCCAACCCACTGAGCCATACCAGTCAGGGCAGTGTATTTTTTTCCTGAAGTTCAATTCTCTCATCTGTTAAAATAGAGATAACACTTTACATGTTTGTGTGAACAAATAATAGGACTTGGTGCAAAGTAGAGGCTTGGTAAATGTTCTATATTTTCTTTTCTTCCCTAATTTCTTGCTTTCCCATTTTCTTCCTGTCTTCCATTCCTGCGTTTGTTTTTTTTTTCCCTTACACCCCGCCCCACCTAAAAGTAGAGAACAGAGGAACGACCCTCCCTCCCCATTTCCCACACCCGCCCAATGGTTCCACAGGACATTCTTTTAGCTCATGCCTACATTCCTGCTCTGAAGCAGCACCCTCTGTCCTCAGAGTCTAAACCCCTGACTGCAGGTGAGGCCCCGGTTCTCACTCTGTTCCAAATTGCATTATTAAAATGAGCTCCTGACGCCACACGTGCCACTGTCCGAAGCTCAGTTTTCTGTACTGTTTCTCAGCAACCGTTCCCAATATTACCTCTACTGTCCTCCACTTCTCCTTGCAATGTATCTCAGTCATGGTTATGACCTAGGTAATATAAAAACACCGTGTATGAACATTCCAAAAGGATTGACTGTTTTTAACATGCATCTGGCAGTAACAATTTGGCTACTTCTGTGTTAGATAATATATTAAAATGTGAATAACAGGGACCTTCTTAATCAGTCTGGTGTCGGGGACAAGATCGCCTACCTTCTAAGTTCTCTATTCTGTATCAAGTAGTGTGTTAAATGTAGATGGGACTGGCCATGCTGCACTGAGACCAGGAACGGAGGAGTCTCATCTCTTTGGGGTCTCGATGATTCTGATATTTCAAGTGATTACATTGCTGTCTTCAAAGCAGAGCCGTGATGTTGTTTTTGAACTTTAGAGGGCAGTAGAGGAGCTGTCTGAAAAATCCTGACTTGACCAGAAAAATCATTTTTCTCTCTAAAATTATTTCTACACCGCGTTTTCTTTGGAAGGAAAGTAAAGGATTCTATTTTAAAAGATCTTGTAATAGCCTTCTTTATAATGAAGAGATTACCTCCCAGTCTGTTTTGTACATAAAGGACATTTTTTTTCTCTGTAAAAATATTTACTTTATACTGATTTATAACTCATGAAGAAATACAAAATTTTCAAAAAGGAACTATTGCATATAATAAAATAAGGCAGTTTTATTTTAAGAATGGTTTCTCTGCACGTGGTTTACAACATACATTTAGAAGGACAGATAATTTTAGAAAATTGTGGCTGTGTTTAAACAGTTAACGATGTTGAGCAATTGGAGGCAGATGAACTTGTACAAATTTCAAAGGTGAGAAAAGAATTTTGCTTTAATAATTTAAAAACACACAAACAAAAAGGTGAAATGGGACTTACTCTTTTAGGAGTTAGAGTTCACTTTACTAAATGAGATATGTTCGGCCAGCGACTCACAACATCTGAATTTGGCCATCGTATCGCTGAAGAGAAACTTGTTCAAACAGCCGTTTCCAAAATCTTACTAAAGGCTACAGAGAAATGATCACCCTGGATTTCCTCTCTTTCTCGGGGCAACTCCAAATTCATGGGCAGCATCATTATGATCCCATTCCCATGAATCGGGACACAGGTAGGTTTGAAGAGCCCCCTTCACAACCTACACTATTCTGTTCAGCAACTAAGGTGAGTATGCATACAAGCAAATAAGGATACAGTGCATAGTATAAGGGGTCAAAGCAGAGCCTACCCAGCTTTCTCTGGATCTGAAGTGTTGCTTTTGGGACTGGGTCCCCCTTGCAGGTTCTGCACTGGGGACAGAGGTGTTCTGGGCTGGTACTGGTGCAGGAGAAGCTCCCTTGCTTGCCTTGCCCAAATGCTTTCCCACCGCTGTGCAAGGATATGAGTTCAGGTCTCTTCTTCACCCTTCTTCATATTTATTGACTTTTCCAGTGCAGTTTAATTCTACTGGGTTGGAAAAAAGTCCATATGTCTTTTTTTTTCTGTAAAATAAAAGACATAGTTTTCATTTTCACTAATAACATTATTGCTTCTCAATTAATGTCTCTGTTTGATCACTATCAACTTCAATTGGTCTGCCTGACTCTGGAGCATCATCCAGTGAGAAATCTCTAGCACAAAACTTCGCAAACCACTTTTGACACGTTTGATCAGTCATAGCACTTTCTCCATACACTGCACAAATCTATTTTGTGTTTCAGTTGAGTTTTTAACCTTTCTTGAAATAATAAAGCATAATATGCCAAAAATGTTGCATATTTTCTTCCATCTTCAATGTTAAAATGGCTACACAAAAATTCACCCGTTTTGATGTTTTTTTTTTAAATGCATGCTGATACGAGAGCTGTCATAATCTAACAAAATTGTTTCAAATGAAGTTGAAGACAACTAAGCACTACTAGAGCCATCGTATAGAAAAAAACAAATGGACTTTTTGGCCAGCCCAGTAGTAACTGTCAGATCATTTCCCCTCATCCTAGTCTCCTGGCTTCTTCTCTTACAGCTCTTTAGGAGCCCAGCTTGGAAGAAGTCACCCATGTGATTACATACCTCTATATTTCCTCTAATGAACCTATTGGACAGTGGTCAGTCTCTCCTGTTTGTAACTGTCCCAAGAGATCTTACGGGGTAGATCTCCTAGGTGTGTTCTCAGCAGCACCAGCTTCCTCTGTAGCAGGATCTATCAGGGTCCATTATGCTGATCAAGTCTCTCTGCCCACATGGTGAGATATCAGGAGGTTTCCTAAAGTGAGTTTTTTGGCTCTCTTTTGTCAATATAGCCACCTGCTCAGAGAACAGGACCCGACTGGCTTTAAGAATCTAGCCTGACAGTGCAGAGTACCAATTTGGTGTAATAAAATAGAAGAGGGCCCCCGGTACTGTTTGTTGCTTCTGTCCATTTATCATTTTGGGGAGGGACATGGCCTTGGTTTTCAAGCCAGCCATTCTTCCTGAAGCAGTAACTTCCAAGTGGCTTCATCGCCACTGTGAGAGAGGGTCCTAGCTGCCAGTTCCCAGGTGAAACTGCATATATTGAGGCAGAGTGTCTAGAAACAAATAAGCTGACTGTATAAAGCTCCCACAGCAAATCTAAACCAGAGAAAGGCAGGGGAAAGTTTTCCGGTTGGAACGACATTTTATTCAGGCTTGGATCGCATTTCTTCCCTGAGCCTTCTTAATCAAACCAGAGTGCCTTGGATGCCGACCATGAGCCCAATAGCGTACTAACCCTGCTGTGGAATTAAGAACCTTTAAGTGACAAAAATAAAATTAATGTCAAACTCAGAAGGAAAGTTATTGTATCATGTTTGTTTTAAATTTTTTCCCATTTAGTCTCCTGCCACACTATATTTCAGAAAAGATTTCCAATTGATTGGAAAAGCCTTAAGGTCAGGGGAAGGGAAGTTCTTCCTTTTTATAGTATATGGTGGTAAATAAATGATGGTGAGCGAAACGTGATTTCTTCCAGGATTAGATGAGTTGGCCAAACCACTGCTGACCAATGACCAGGATGGGCCACAGTATGACTTTAGGGTGGGGGAGGGGGACATTCTTCTGGAAAAGATCCAGTCAGCTCTAAAGGATGTTGATTCCTTGTTGCTATATGGAAGCTCCATTAAGAGATTACGTGGGGCATTTCTGTATACAAATGGGGTTTCCAGCAGATGGCAGAAATACTTATCTTAACTCTGCTGAGCATGATTTGACCTGTCTATTTTGCTGTCTCTTATTCTTTCTCTTATTCTCACTTTCTCATATTCTCTGTATTCTGGAGTGATTTCAGAATCTTTTAGTGCCACAGGTTATCACTGTGATAATTAAGTATCATTGAGCTGGCAGTGAAATGTTAGTTAATGGATGGTATTTGTTGATAAAATGCCAGATAGCAGATAATTAATTATAATAGTGAATTTGGGAAGAAAAACAAATCCATCAGAATGAACTTAATGACCAATCTGCCATCTGGCCTAGACTAAGGGACAGTCTGGGTCAGTGCTGAGTCACTCTGAGTTCTCTGAGGTATCTCAGTAAAGGTCAGCTATATCCATAACACTGTGGATAGGAACCTGTATAGTTCAGTGTCAGCTGTCTGTAATTTGACTGGGCTTAGTTCTAAGAGAAATAGGGATACTGATGAAGACATGGAAAAATGTTGAAGCAACAGAATTTGGCAGGACAGTGATCCTGGGCTTAGGGAGCAGTATGTGCAGGTTGGGGGTGGTGTAGATAGAATACAAAGGAGCGTGGTGAACTTGAGTGCTGTAGAAGCAGAGTGCTAACATCTCCCCCATTGTGGGACCAGGTAGTCAGTTCACTCTCGGCAGACTTCCAGCTGACAGCCAGAGAAACAGGAAGACGGACCCTCTCCCCTTAGCTATCCTCGGCCCCTAAAAGAGTGCCAGTTGTTTCCGCATGTTGGATAGAGTGAAGAAACAGGTCAGTCGTCTTGGTTTTAATTTATAGGAGTGTTCACAACAGGCAAATCTATAGAGACAGAAAGAAGATTAGTGGTTTTCCAAGGGTGGGTTTGGAGGGCTGGTGGAACTTCTCCAAGATTGATTGTGGAGATGGCTGCAGGGCTCTGTGAACACGTCAAAAACCACTGTATTGTAGAGGTGAATTGTATGGCACATTCACTGTATCTCAACAAATCTGTTAAAATATAAAACCTGAATAATTAACTGGCAGGTAATATGTTGGCCAGAGAGGGAACTCCCCTGGGCAGGAGCTCATATTGATTTATACTGACCAGAGAGACCATAGATCCTCCCACACTCTAGGTAGTCAGTATGTTTCTGGTAAAGATAATGATTCAAGAGAGGGGTGTTAATTTTGGGATAAGGTTACCACAGAGCTATGGAAGCACAGAGACAGCCCAAATCT
>PVJI01030697.1:0-13892 GCA_004026765.1 Micronycteris hirsuta
GGGTCACTCTGTGTCTGGACTTGGTAAGAAGAGCTTTTGGAATGTTTCGTTTCTTTCTGGACATAAAGCTGCTTTGTGCACAAATGCATTGCAATGCTGGGACACGCTGTTATCCATGGGGCAGAAAGAAGGACAAAGAGGAGCACAGTGCAAATACTGTAAGCCAAGTGTACAGTCATTTGTGAAAGTCAATGGCAGGATTAGGGAAGATGACAAAATATGTCAGTGGCTGAAAATAAAATTGTTTATATTCTGTTTCCTCACTTATAAAAATGACGTTAAAATGGAAGAGACTTAGCTGTTCTGTGTGTTAAATTTTAAAGTATTTTATTGCTTCAGAACTGTGACACCACAAGAGGGAGGGGATGCCTATGTTTCCAAGTAAACAAGGTCAAGTTGGAAGGTCAAAGGAAGTGTGTGAAGAATATTTCTGTCTCTGCTTTTTCCACAGATCCTAGGCGTAGCTATTTTCTGAGTTATGGCTCCATTCTAAACCTCACTATTATTTCTATACCTAAGTGTTCCTGTAAAAATCCTTACCTGGCTAGTTATGTCTATTTAGTTAGCCAACGTATGAAAAACAAAACATAGACAAAAATGTATGAAAAACAATTTAAATTTTTTAAATTACAGTTGATATTCAGTGTTAATTTATATTAGTTTCAAGTGTACAGCATAGTGGTTAGACATTTATGTAATTTGTGAAGTGATCCCCAATATTACAAGGACTCACCTGATACCATACATGGTTATTACAATATTATTCACTATTTTCCCTGTTCTGTACTTTACCTCCCCATGACTTTATCACTACCAAGTTTTACTTCTTTTTTTTTATTAGAAAGGTAGATTTTATTTATTTATTTTTTAAGATTTTATTTATTTTCAGAGAGAGGAGAAGGGAGGGAGAAAGAGCAATGTATGGTTGCTTCTCACATGGCTCTCACTGGGGACCTGGACTGCAACCCAGGCATGTGCCCCGACTGGAAATCGAACCAGGACCCTCTGGTTCCCAGCCCACGCTCAATCCACTGAGCTACACCAGCCGGGCCCAAGTTTTACTTCTAAATATCGTCACCTTTTTTACTTTTACCTAGTTTCCCAAATCCTCTTCCATCTGGCAACCCTCAGCTTGTTCTCTATGTGAGTCGGTTTCTGTTTGGTTCATTTGTTTTGTTCTTTGGATTCCACATATGAGTAAAACCATATGGTATTTGTCTTTCTCTGTCTGACTTATTCTGCTTAACATCATACCCTCTAGGTCCATCCATGTTGATAGAAATGAGAAGATATTCTTTTTTATGGCTAAGTAGTGTTTCATTGTATATACATGTCTTGTCTTTATCCATACAAAAAGAATTTTTAAAGAAAAGCTTCAGAATTAATTTTTTGCGTGCAATTTTATTCCAACTGATGTCTTCATTGAACATCCTGAACAAATTTTTTAAAAGCCAACAATAAAAAAATGCACCTCTAACATCTGTGTATTTGTGGAACTATAAAGACTATAGCTGTGACTACATAAGAGGAAAATAACCTAAAGAAAGTCACTGCAAAACAGAGAATTTTTGAGCAACACATTTAAAAAATAACTTTCAAGTATTGTTTACAAGTCTGAATCAAAAAGTTCCCCAGAGCATTGGTTGCATTTAACTAGTATTTTTATTATTTTTCATTTTATTTATTTAATCCTCACTCGAGGATGTTTTTATTGATTTGAAAATGAGAGAGAGGAAGGGAGAAAGAGCAAGAGAGAGAAACATCGATATGAGAGAAAAACATTGATCAGTTGCCTCCTGTATGTGCTCTGACCGGGGTCGAACCTGCAACCTCGGTATGCGGCCTGGCCAGGGGTAGGTAGACCTGCAATCTTTCGGTGTATGGGACAATGCTCAAAACCAACTGAACTGCCTGGCCAGGACTAACCAATTTTTTTTAAGCAAAAAACAAAGGCAAAACTTTGAACACAGAATGATTCATTATGTTAGTGCGACACTAGAAACCATCCAAAAGTGAAAAATCAGGAAAATCATTTAGCAAATGAAGGCATGCTCACTCATGAAAATATTTTATTGTCAAAAGAAGTAATTGACATAAAATTTGTTTTTTATATCATCTAAAAGTGTAAGAATTCACACAGTATGTAGAAACAGTATGAATGCAAAAAGCACCATAAATTTAAAAAGTAATTGCATATAAAATAAAACTAGCAGAAAAAAATCACTAATCTGTCCATATTAGAAATACTTAGGACTGATGATATGATTAATTTTTCTCTGAATTTCTAATTTCCCCCCAAATTTAATGACTTAATGTACATATGCACAGTTTATCTTTTGCACGCTTCTGTTTCCAGCCTCGGTATAATCTTTTGCAAAATGAAGGCATTCTTGCATCCCATGGGTCTAAATATATCATAACAACCCCCTAAGTGTTAAAAAAGAAAAAATACTAAAAATGATTAGTTGTATAAATTTTGGGGTTGGCTTCGTATAAATTTGTTATAAAGTGATAAATTTGTTATAAAGTCTCTTATTTAGGGATGGAACATGTGTCCTTGGTGATGTGAAAGCAGAAATAACAGGCAGCTCATTCTTACAAGGTTTTCCCCTCCCACAAGATAGCACTGTGTCTAACTGGGGACACAGAGTTAAAACACTTGCCTCTAGAATCCTCCTTGAAAGTAAAAGTATAACCTGCTACAGTGCCAGCTTGGTGAGTTTTCTTTTCTTTCTTTCTTTTTTTTTTTTTTTTTGGTGAATTTTTTGAATCCTAAATATCAGCATGGGAATTTTCAGACCAAATGTTGGGGTGGCAGAAAGGTCCAGGGTTTAGTTAGAGTAGGAAGGCTCCCCCTATGGTTCTGACTCAGGCAGTTTCCAAATAACACTGTTTGATCACAGCCTGTTACGTAATCCCAAGTCCATGTGCCTGATGCTTCAAAAGGCCAAAACTGGAAACATCAGAGTTTGGAGCAAGAAAGGTTTATTGATGGAGAAAGTGCCAACTGAGAAGATGGGAGAACTGGGGGTGCCTGAGATCCATCTTGCTCGCTGGACCAGGCCAGGGTTTTAAGGGCCTGGGGAGAACAAGTATGCGGAAGTGCTGGTGGGGCAAGTTTTAATTGTAGACCTTGGAACTTGGCCATTTTACGGTAAAGGGGCGTCAATGCTAGATCTTCCTAAACAACAGACCCTGGGCTTCTGAAAGAGTTCTGGTGTTCAAGTTCCAGTTATGACGTGGTCTTATGGTTCCGTGGGGTGAGGGTGGGGAAACTTTGGTTGTCGATGCACTGGAAGTCAAAGTTCTTTTCTCTGCACATGTTCTGGCTGAATGACTTACACTTTTGGTCTGTTGTCTCTGAGAAACAACTCAGTACCATGTTGGCTGGTTCTGCTGTTGCAAACCCATTCCAACCTGCTCACAAACTCAAACACTAGTACACCCAGTTCCATGTAGCCTGGGCCACAATGGAGACAGAGCTTGAGACTCAGGCACTCTGGTCCTTGACAGGGCCAAGCACCGTGCCTTTTCTTCCCATGCCCTCCTCTCTGCTCTGTTGTGTGGAGAAGCCACTCCTAGGCCTTTGCTCATGGTAAAAGTTTGGCCTGTGACTGCTGGTGGAGGAAGTGGTTGAGCCACAGCAGCTAAGAGAGGGGGAAAGCTTTGGTAAGAGCAGCTGGGCTCCGTGCTTGTGGCTGCAAGGAAACCTTATCTGGGCTTTGGATCCTTCGCTCACTGCTTCCAGCACTGGTGCAGACAATCAACAGTGGACTATATTCCACTGCATGAATGAAGATCCACTAATTTTCATTAAATTTCCCAGGGTCCTCCTTTCTCCTAGTAAACCCTTTTGTGTGTACTTTCCCTCCTGCCTGTATTAACCGTCTGTGAGAAGGTAGGGGACAGGGTGCCTCAAGCTCATTCAGAAGGCTTTCTATGCAAACCCAAGAAAGAGAGACCTATTTGTAATTCTGGCAAATTGTGCTCCAAGGCTGTCATTCTTTGTTCAGTTTCCTGGGCTTTTGTGAGGTTCTATACAACTATTTGTCTTTTTTTTTTCCAGAGAGGAAGGGGCCAGGAGGAGGAGCAGGGTGAGGGTGAGCCACAGTTGTGACTTCTAGAGAATGTATTTAGGACCCAGTCATCTTGATTATGGGTTTGTGGAGTACTTGCTCTAAATCCTACAAATTCATCTGATTTTACAAATCAAGTAAATTTGGGTGGTTCATAATAAGTATTATTTGTGCTACAGAATAGTCACAGAATAGACAACTCTTACGCTCAAAGTACAAGCATAATCATTTAGAGGAATAAAATTCAGCATTAACATAATGTATAATAAAGCCAGTGCCCATTCTGTGATCCCACAACTAGTGAAATTACAACCTTTCCCTCTTTTTTCTAATGTACATTGTATTTTATAGGATCACAATGATGACATGAATGTCTAGTCATTGCTGAAACTTACAGAGAGAATTCCAAGTATCTACATGCAATTTTTTTTTTAACTTTATTCATTTGAATCTCTTGCAATCAGGTCCAGAGCCAAGAATTAAAATCTTTAGAAACAATCCTAAATTGGGATCACATGTGTTTGTGTATAAAGCACTTCTATGTGCTATTGAAGCCTTTTTGTCTTAAATGCACATACAAAGACGATCTTAAAGATGTGTATTTGTAATACTTACAAACATGTTTAGATATTTATGCTCCACAAAAGCACCAGTACTTTCATATGGCTTTCTGTGTACGTATTGTGGGTATTATTTTTTAATTAGTTTTGGTGGCTTATTAGGTCTGTTTTCCAATCTCTCCCTCCCCTTTTCCCCCATTCTCTGTCTCCTTAAGACAAAGCAGCTAAATTGCCCTTGAACCATTTTCAGACTTGAAAGATTTAGTAAACAAAAACGCTTTATAACATTTTTGGTGGGAGTTCTGAACAGATGTATTCTTCCTCTTGAGGTTTTCCCTGCTGTTTGATCTTCCCCTCCAAAGCAATTCGTTATAATATGATGGGCAAAAACCCAGGCGGGATAATTATGCTGAAATAGGCCAGCAGCCAGGACGCTGCATCTGTCCTTTGGGACAATAGCTGTCATCCCTGTAAGGCTGCTCTAGCCATTGTGTCTGGGGGCTGCCAAGACACCCAGGGAATGAACAGGAGGGGATGGCTGTCTCGATCAGGTGATGGGTCAGAAGCTTGTAATTGAGCTGTGCTTCTTTAAAGCTACTGGAATAAGCATTACCCATGGTCTTTAGGGAACAAAGCATGGAGCGAGGTGGAGGGTGCAGAGATATTATTGCAGAATCAGAATGCCCGGTAGAGCAGAAATTTTGTTTTGTTTCTAGTTAGCTGAAGTTGCCAGCTGCTATTCTTTTTAGAGTGAAGTCACTAAGTCAACATAGAGAACTCAAGTCTTCCAGGAATAAGCCCCACATTTATTCTTTTAAGCCATGCTACTGTAAGGCAAAAGAGGATATTTGTTCCTCTCGGCAGCCTTAGAAAGCGACTTTCATGGGGGAGTTTCGAGAGAACATAGGTGTATAAAGTCCCACCACCTCACTCAGCTCTGTCACAGGAAGGTGGGAACACCTTATATCTCCAGTTTCTGTGGTCCTCTCAACCCCTGACCCCTGCTCCACTCTGCCTTTCATCACTAAGAGCTGCATTAATGAAAGCTCAGGCCTTATTCAGCCAACCCTGTGGTTGACCATTGAAGATACTACAATGTGCTTCAGTCAACCAGGACTTCTGACAGTGAACAGTGCCCAGTGGGTTAGAGGGGAATGGAATTGAGATGGCTTCCTTCAGGAATCCTGTTCATTGTTCTACCAAGTCTGTCTGTTGTCATTTTTCTATCACTGTTTAACAAATTGCCAAAAATTTAGTGGCTTAAAACCACCTTAATGTATTATCTCAGTTTCCATAGGTCAGGAGTTCAGATATGGGGGTAACTGAGTCCTCTGCTCATGTGTCAGACGGGGCTGCAATATCAGCTAAGATTCTCTTTCAAATTCACAGGTTGTTGGCCAAATTCAGGCCGTACAGTTGTAGAACTGAGTCCCTCAGCTCCTAGAGGGCTCCCACTTTTCCCTACCAGGTGACCTTCTCTACAACATGGCCATTTTGAGTCTTCAAAGCCAACAGAAGAGTGTCACTGCTGACTCATTTCTTTTGTGACCTGTACATTCTCTTTTGAGGGCCTTACCTAATTAGAACGAGTCCGACCAGAATAATCTCCCTCTTGATTGATTTAGTATCAAATAATTAGGGACTTCAATTAATTATATCTACAAAATCCCTTTGCTTTTGCCAGATAACATAATTAATCACAGAGTGGTATCCTATCTGATTTAGAGGTCCTGCCCACACTCAAGAGGAGGGGATTATACACATACCCCAGGGGATGGAGGTCTTGGAAGAATTCTACCACACTTACTAGAACATTCCCTCTATTTCCATGTTAAAATGTTAATGTTCTAGACAGCAGATTGCCACTTGGTTTAGTTATTCTAACTAGGTACTGTAAACGTTTCATTGTCTGTGCAGTAGTTAAAGAAATTGAACTAGAAACTTCTCAACTGGCATAGCATCACATTCACTGAGAATACTTAAAACTCCATACTTAATAGTAAATTTTATTAATATCACATCAGTTTTATTCAGTCCAACTTGGATATAGCAGAGAAGCCTGAAGGCATGAGTTAGAGATGAAAGTGACCTTAGATACATTTAGTTTTAGGGGTATAAGAATGAATACACACATATGCATCATCCACTCAAAAATACATCTATTAAAAATAAAAAGCACAAATCTACAATAAATTCAATAACACTTTAATAACTTTAATAACTTTTATTTAACACTTTTAATAACTTATATTTTATTAATCACAAAATCTACAGACATTTAAGAGTTGTATGTATATATCCCCTAATTTATTATAGTAACAAATGTATATTTTACATATATAAAATCTAGCTTATTCCCTTTATCATCAGTTCTTAGAACACATAGATCTTTTATACCTCAAACAATAAATCTGTTTCTGCCTAGAGAATTGATCTATTTTCACTTACAGTGAGGAGGGTAGCATTAAATAAAAGGATAAAGTAGGTGAGTTATGTCACGTCCCCAAGGCTCATGAGAAACTCAAGCTAGAATAAATATCTCCAAGCCTTGTAACACATTGAACATGTCATGCTGCTTAAACTTGGAACCACAGACATCTAAGTCTCTCTGCTCAAAATCTGCAAATTAATGGATCCTCTTTGCCTGGTTGAGAAACAACACTCTACACAGTCAAGTCTTCACTTAACATTGTCGATATGTCTTGGAAACTATTACTGTAACCAAAATGACATGTAAGGAAACTGATTTTATGTTAGTCTAATTGATATAAACAAGTTAAGTCCCTATGACATATTTCTCATGAAAACATCACTAAACTTCTAAAGACCCCAAACACTTCTAATACTAATTACTGAAATGAATGTGAGCTACATATACATTTAAGAAAGATGACTAAAAACAAGAGAATGATTTTCTAAACTGCTTATTCTAGTTTATGGTTGTGGATGGCCGGAGCCTCTTGCAGTAGCTCAGGGTGTAAGGCAGGACCCACCCTGGACAGGATGCCCTCCCATCACAGGGCCACTCACGCCCCCTCCCCCACTCACTCAGACCGGCACAGTGTAGACACAATTCACCTCATGTGCACATCTTTGGGATGTGGGGAAAAAACAGATTTCCTGGAGAAAACCCACACAGACATGGGGAGGCCATGCAAACTTCACAGAAAGTGGACCTGACCGGTAATTAATTTTTTTCTGTCATCAGCGTTATAACTTAATGACATTGAACAAAATGTCATTTGAAAACCTGCTGTTGTTGGGAGCAGAGGACAAACTGAGTAGGCAATAAAGAAAGATAAAATTAATTCCAAGTTCCTCATGAATAAGGTTTTCCTTCATCATAATTTTGTTGGAAAGTAAATTAACTGAATCTAGGGCAAATTCAGGTTCAATTGCATGTTGGAAAACATGCATTAAAGCAAAATGCAATGACAAATCTTGGATAATCTAGAGTTTGAGATTTTGCATGTAGCTGTTCTCTTAAATCAAAATGAGAACGGAGATTCAATTATAATTCTTAATGCATCTTTACACAATTTTATTGAGATACGTATGATACCATAAAATTCACCTATATGATCATTTTTCAGTGAATTTACAGAACTTTTTAGCAATCACCATAGTCCATTTTTAGAACATTCCTATCACTCTGATAAGATCCCTTATCTTCATTTACTGTTAATCCCAGTTCTGTTTCAAAGGACTCTCCTTGCCTTAACCCCAGACAATTACTAATTTACTTTCTGCTTTTATAGATTTGCCTGTTCTCAACATTTCATATAAATGAAATTACATAATATTTATTCTTTCTCATCTGTTTTCTTTCACTTAGTATCATGTTCTTGGGTTTTATCAATGTAGAATTTACCAAAACTACATGCCTTTTTATTGCTGAATGGCATTCCACCAAATGGGTATACACAACTTGTTTAATCCCATTCACCAGTGGGTGGTTTGGTTCCATTCTGTCTGTTATGATAATCCTATTATGGACATTAGAGTGTATGTCTTGGTGTGGGCATAAATTTTTAATTCTCTTGGGTATATACCTAGGGATGGCATTGCTGGGCTATGTGATAAATTAACATTTTATTTTTAAGAAACTGTCAAACTGTTATCCAAAGTGACTGTTTCATTTTATTTTGTGTTGTAATCAGTAACATTTAAGGTTTTGGTTTCTCTACATCCTCAACAATAATTTGCCACTTATTTATTTATTTATAATCATAGTCATTCTAGTGTATGTGAAGTGACATCTCATTATGGTTTTATGTGTGTTTCTCTAATGACTAATGATACCAAATATCTTTTCATGTGCTCTTAGATATTTTTGTATCCTTGATGAAATGTGTATTCAAATCTTTTGCCTATTCTAAAATTGAGTTGTTTACCTTATATATTGATCTGTAACACTTATTTGTGTATTCTGAATATAAATTTTTATCCAATATGATTTGACTATATTTTCTCCCAGTCTATGACTTGTCTTTTTATTTTCTTAATGGTATTTTTGATATACAAATTTTTGAATTTTAGTGAAGTCCAATTTGTTAACGTTTTTTCTTTTATGTATTTTGTTTTTAGTGTCTTATTATATAAAAAATATCTAACCCAATATCTTGTATATTTTCCCTATGTTTTCTTCTAAAAGTTGTGTAGTTTTAGCTCCTACTTCAGGTCTCTTGACTTTGAACATAGGAGATGTTCTAGGATCTGACCCCAATAAAAATATATTACTGTGAGGAACTAGAGGTTTCTGTTTATAACCTCCCTCATACCCCTTTATTGTTGGGGTAGTCACTGGCACCATTCAAACCTGTGCAAAAGACCAGTGTGATTGTATATTTTGGTCTGTCCAGAAAAATTTCAGTCATTGTTAATATAATGAGAACAGTTTGTGTGACATCGATGTAACCTGGCAGCCAAGGAGAGTGGACTGGAATGTGCATGCATGAACAATGATGACTTCACTGTACTAGGCAGTGGGGGTGGTAGACACCCTGGAGTGAGCATGTGTACTGTGTGGCTGTTGCATTCAAAATGAGAAGAGCAATGAATCTGCATCAATTTTTGCATGAATCTTGAACATTCCTCCATGGAAACTATTCAAATGATTCAGAAGGCCACAGCTATGGGCAACTGGTGATTGGCAGCTTCATCATGACAACATGCTCACTCATGCATCACATCTTATGCAGAAGTTTTTGAGAAACATCAAATCAACCAGGTAACTCAGTCCCCCTACAGCCCAGATTTGCCACCCTGTGACTTCTGGCTTTTCCCAAAACTTAAATCACCTTTGAAAGGGAAGATATTTCAGAGTGTGGATGAAATTCAGAGAAATATGACAGGGCAGCTGATGGCAATTGAGAAAACTGTGTGAGATTCTGAAGTGCCTACTTTGAAGGGGACTGAGGCATCATTGTCCTGTGTACAATGTTTCTTGCATCTTCTTCAATAACCGTCCCTATTTTTCAGATTACATGGCTGGATAATTTCTGGAGATATATATATATATAGAGAGAGAGAGAGTGTTTTGTTTTGCTTCTTTGTTTTGTTTCTTAATCAGCTTCCAACATGTTAGCATATACCATCCCAAGGGAAAAAAAGTTGATGACAAATGTTATTATTTCAAAGACTTTCTTTCTAACTTTGGATTAGTTAGAGGCTACATCAAATAAGATAATGCATGTGATAATGTTTCGAAAACCATAAAATGCCAAACAAATGTTAGGAATGATCACTATTGCATGCAGGGAATAAGAGTAAACAGAAGCAACAGTAATGCTTTTAGAGGGCTTAAATAGACAAGCTGAATGACAATGTCAACATAAGAAGGTAAAAACTAGATTTGTAGATAATCCACCCGTGGGTTGTTGAAAGTTGGCTTTATCTGCATTACCTAAATTATTAAGGAGTTGGGTCAGGATCAAAGAGGTTCCTATTGCTTGGTTGGATACGGGGGATAAAGTTGTCTTAGTAATCAGTATGTTCCCTTGAACCGAGGTAGAAATTTTGCCCTGAGATATTGATTTCTCTTGTTAATGGATGGCCCTCTTCCATGGATGTAGGTGGAATTAACAACTGCTTTCATAATGCTGAAAACCCCGATAACCTAAAATCTCTCCTCTACATAGCAATATAGTTATATTGTTTGAAATATCCAGGATTAGTGAACACTTAAGGGCAATTTATGAAAGTGTACATATTTGTACTGAGTCAAGGAATCATTACTTAGCCCTAACAAAACACTTTGCTAGAATTATAACCCTTATTAATCCCCTTGCTATCTACTGTCATCCAGCAGACAATGAAGGCCTGCAGGTTTGCTCATAGGCCAGATCAAACTTGGAGGGAAGGAATTAGGGGAAAGTGGTAGAACACTGTGCAGATTTCTGCTGGAGTGGGGCATACAGAGGTGGGCAGGTCCTGACAATTAGCAGGACTAAAAAGGGCATTGCTGCCCTGGACGTTGGGAATGATCCCAAATGAAGGGAAGGTGAGGCTGTGGTAGTACTGTGTTCCTATAGAAGAATCTTGACTCCGCAAAGCCCTGGCTCTGTGTTAATGGTGGACGTTGATATTTTCAGCTAGCAGACAGCTCTGAGATCTCATTTCCTGGGCTGTTCACTCCATCATTTTTTTTAGTGCTTCTCAGGCACCCCACTCCTATATCCAAGTCCTGGCATTTTATGGCAGTATTTATTAGTGTTTATTGACCACAGTTTTTCAAGGATGGTTACATTTGTGCACCCTGTTTTATAGAACAGAGTGGTTCAGTGTCTTGCTCTAACACAAAGAATTAGAGGTAGACCCATGACTATAATTGTAACTCAGAGACCTATAAGCTACACAGCTTCAGATAATCCATCTAAAAAGCTTGAATATCCGAAAGCTGTGAGGAAACTAAAGCCACTGAAATTTCACAATGGCCCCAAATTCACTCCCTAAATTAACTTTCTCTGAATACTTAGGCAGTTGATGCCTAGAGCCTATGGGCTCAGGAAGATTGGGAGAATGTAGCAAAATCATTTTTTAGCTCTTTTAGTTCTAAGGCTCCATGAAGATCCGTTAATAAATCAAAGCACATGCGAGGAGTAAAGAGACTGAGGAGATAGGGAAGGGCTCAAGCTCAAAGATAAAAATTGCCAGGAAAGAGCCTGTCCTTGTACAAGGGGAAACAAGGAGCAAGAAGACAGAGGAGAGAAATTATAGACAAGAGAAGTCTTCAAGGTGCCCTGATGTGAAACACAAGGGCTGGAAAACATTCAACATTTGATATTGAGAAGGCAGGAAACATGTCCTAGGAATAACCTCAGCACCTATTGCGAAGGCCTCCATGCTGGGCTCACAGACAAACGCAGAAGAGTTCTCAACAGCCAGTGTGATGCACTCCGAAGGTCTTCTCACCAGTATCAGTGGGCTCATCATTCTGCAGCAGGCTTTGCCCTGATCCCTTCCCTACTTCCCATCCATGTGTTACTCTGAATCTCTCCATTTATCATTCCGTTAAGATCCCTGCATGCTGACAATTTAATAGGAAGCTTTCATATTTCCAAGTATAATGTATATAAAACTTGAAATTAAAATGAGCTGTTCTCTTTGACTTGGCCCAAGCATCCTGATTGGCCTCTGTTGTGAAATCCTGATCCCGTCTTGACCCCAAGCATTTGGGCAGGCATATTTTAATGGTTGATTTGGATTTCCTTCTATTGCACCACCCCCAGTGTTTTCTCATTATGGTTTCCTTTGGCAACAATTTATTTTTTATTGAATTTATTTTGGTGACATTAGTTAATAAAACCATACAAATTTCAAGTGTACAACTCTATAACACATCACCTGCACACTGCATTGTGCACTCACCACCCAAAATCAAGTCTCTTTCAGTCCCCTTTTATCTCCCCTTTGCCCTCTTCCACCCCCCCCCCCACCTTTCCCTCTGACAATCACCAAACTGTTATCTGTTTCTTTTTTAATCCCTTCACCTTTTTCATCTAGTCTCTCAAGCCCTCCTCTCCTCTGACAAGTGGCAATAATTCTTAATCTCATCCAGCCTGCTTTCAGAGTGATGCCAGATACTTTGGCTAGTCAGGGCACGTAACCAAATTCAGCGAAGTAAAGAGACAGAGTAAGATTAAGAAATGCTAAGAAAGGCACTGGTGACTTTTATTACTTCTACCTTCAGGCAGTCTCCCTTCTCTGAGGTGTCCCTGTGTAGCTAAAGTACCCCATCATTCTTCAAACTTTACTATGTGGTTTCCTGTCTTCCTTTCTATACTCTATGATCAACCATCATCCTGCTTGTCTTCATCATCCATGTGAACAGATTCTTCTTCTATTCCAATAATCTCTATCCCATCCTGTGAGCCAGTCTCTACTAGGATTACACTTAGGTCCTTGGCATGGGTTGGGAAACCTTAATTTCCATAACAAATTTCTGAACATTATTCCTACATTATTTTCCTCCCCTTGTTTCCTATATGAAGGTTTTAGGGATACCTTAAGACTTCTAATTGTTCAACTCCTTTTATTTCTTCAAGTCCACTCTTTGCTTCCTTCTGCAGCCCACCTCTCCACAATGAAACACCTGTGTTTCACTCACTTGTTGTAAGTGTTCTCGCAAATCAGTATCTATCCATTCTAAAAGGTATATGATAAATACACCCCTCCCAATATCATTCAGCTATATAGACCTCTGTTACTACAAATTGTCTCCAATCGCCAGTGAATCTTTATTTTGGTTCAAATGTGTGTTTTTTCTTAATACAATTCTAGTTTGCTTGCTTCCTTAATTACCCATAAGGATATTCTATGTTATTAGCACTCTTAAGCTCACCTACTCATTTGTACTTCACTGATGTCACTCACTGCAGGTGGCCTTGTTTTTCTTTATTAAGAAAATGAGAGCCGTCAGGCATAAACTCCAGAAGTGTTCTGTTCATTCAGTACAGAGGCTAGAAGAGCTTCTCTACTCTCTGTTTTTAAGGAGTCATGTGAGTAGATTGGGCCATAACTGAATTTCTAAAGTCTCTTTTGTTATGTAAGGTGAACTATTCACAGGATTCAGAGACCAAGTCATGGGTACTTTTGAAGGCCATTCTGCCTATCACAGCAAACTAGAGATTCTGCATTTAGAAAAACAGTCACAATCCTGGACTTCATGGAGTTTACAGAGTAGGAGGATATTTAGATCCAAACCAAACATTCAGATCTAAATCAAATGATTATATTTAAACCAAAGAATTATTTA
>PVJI01030698.1:0-13898 GCA_004026765.1 Micronycteris hirsuta
AAAGGGAGTTATATAAGGTATGGAGGAATATCAACAGGGGAGTGGTAGGGGGAGAGGGTGGGAATGGGGCACAGAACAAGTAGCATAAATGGGAGGTAGACAACAGACAGGGGGAGGTTAAGAATAGTATAGGAAGTGCAGGAGCAGAAGGACTTATGTGTATGACCTATGGACAAAACTAAAGGGTGGGGAAAGGGGGTGTAAGGGGGTGGGGGGCAAGAAGGGGGGAAAGTGGGACAACTGTAACAGCATAATCAATAAAATATAGTTAAAAAAAAAAAAGAAGTACAAATGGGTAGTTACAGAACAGCCCTGGGGATGTAAAGTACAGTATAAGAAATGGAGCATCCGAAGAACCAACACACATGACCCATGGATGTGAACAGTGGTGTGGGGGTTGCCTGAGTAAGTGGGGGTGCTAGGTGGAGGTGGGAAAAAGGGAAAAATTGAGACAACTGTAGTAGCTTAATTAATAAAATATAATTTTAAAAAGTTAAAAAAATAACCAACATAACAGGTGTGCTGAGAAATATGGCCTAAATGAAAGAACAGATAAAAATCCCAGAAAAAGATCTAAGCAATGAGGAGATAGCCAACCTATCAGATGCAGAGTTCAAAACAGTAGTAATCAGAATGCTTACAAAAATGATTGAGTACAGTCAAAAAATAGAGGAAAAAGTGAAGGCTATACATAGTGAAACACAAGAAAATATACAAGGAACCAATAGTGAAGGGAAGGACACTGAGACTCAAATCAATGATTTAGAACAGAAGAAAGAAATAAACATTCAACCAGAACAGATAGAAGAAACAAGAATTCAAAAAAAATGAGGAGAGGCTTAAAAACCTCTGGGACCACTTTAAACATTCCAACACCCAAATTATAAGGGTGCCAGAAGGAGAAGAGGAAGAGCAAGAAATGGAAAACTTATTTGAAAAATAATGAAGGAAAACTTCCTTGATCTGGTGAAGAAAATAGACTCCCAGGAAATCCAGGAAGCTCGGAGAGTCCCAAAGAAACTAGACCCAAAAAGGAACATACCAAGACACATCATAATTAAATTACCTAAGATTAAAGAAAAGGAGAGAATCTTTAAGAGCAGCAAGAGAAAAGGAGACAGTTATCTACAAAGGAGTTCCCATAAGACTATCAGCTGATTTCTCAAAAGAAACCTTATACTGGGAAGTATTCAAAGTCATGAAAGGAAAGGACCTACATCCAAGATTACTCTATCCAGCAAAGCTATCTTTTAGAATGGGAGGGCAGATAATGTGCTTCCCAGGTAAGGTAGAGTTAAAGGAGTTCATCATCACCAAACCATTGCTATATGACATGTTAAAGGAACTTATCTAAGAAAAAGAAGATCAAAATTATGAACAAACTATATGTAAAATGACAACAAACTCACAGCTATCAACAACTGAACCTAAAAAACAAAAACAAAGTAAGCAAACAACTAGAACAGGAAGAGAATCACAGAAATGGAGATCACATGGAGAGTTATCAGTGGTGAGGGGTGGCGTGGAGAATAGGGGAAAGGATACAGGGAATAAAAAGCATAAATGGTAGGTACAACATAGACAGGGGGTGGTTAAGAATGGTGTAGGAAATGGAGAAGCCAAAGAACTTATATGTACGACCCATGGACATGAACTAAGAGGGTAGGAAATGCTGGTGGGAGGGGGGGTGCAGGGTGAATGGGGATAAAGGGGAGGAAAAAATGGGGCAATCACATTTTTTTTTTTTTTTTAGGTACCAGTAGTTCATTGAAATGCTGTTTCTGTAATGGACCTAGACAGGGAAATTAATGGAACTTGAAGTAGGTAGCAAGCCCTGTCCTGGCTCTATTTAACATTTGATTAAATGGAAATGAGACACGTTCTGAAAGCAGAGGGGATAAAGTTAAGGAAAATTATTGTGAAAAAATTCCAACACATAAAAATAGAGTCATAGAATAAGATTTCATACAATTATCACTAAGATTTAACAATTATCAAAATTTGGCATTTACTTTTTAAAATATATTTTATTGATTATGCTATTACAGTTGTCCCAATTTCCCCCCTTTACCTGGTACCCCCATTCCCTCCAGCAATCCCCTCCAGCAATCCCCTCCTTAGTCCATGTCCATGGGCTGTACATATAAGTTCTTTGGCTTCAAATTTCCTATAATAGTGTTAATATACCCCTGTCTATTCTGTACCTACCATTTATGCTTTTTATTATTTTATTTTTATTATTTTTTATATTTTTATTTTTTAAAGATTTTATTTATTTTTAGAGAGAGGGGAAGGGAGGGAGAAAGAGAGGGAGAGAAATATCAGTGTGTGATTGCCTCTCATGTGCCCCCGACTGGGGTCCTGGCCCACAACCCGGGCATGTGCCCTGACTGGGAATCGAACCAGTGACCCTTTGGTTCGCAGACCAACACTCAATCCACTGAGCCATACCAGCCAGGGCCATTTATGCTTTTTAATCCCTATACATTTTCTCCCTCTTTCTTCCCTTCCTTCTCCCTGCTGAAACCCTCTAAGTGACCTCTATATCTATGATTCTGTTCCTGTTCTCGTTGTTTTGTTGTTTGTTTTTTTTAGATTCAGTTGTTGGTAGTTGTGAATTTGTTGCCATTTTAATGTATATAGTTTTGATCTTCTTCTTTTTCTTAAGTCCCTTTAACACTTCATATAATAATGGCTTGGTGATGATGAACTCCTTTAGCTTTATCTTGTCTGGGAAGCACTTTATTTGCTCTTCCATTCTAAATGATAGTTTTGCTGGGTAAAGTAATCTAGGTTGTAGGTCCTTGCTTTTCATCCCTTTGAATACTTCTTGCCAGTCCCTTCTTGTCTGCAAAGTTTCTTTTGAGAAATCAGCTCACAATCTTATGGGAACTCTTTTGTAGGTAATTCTCTGCTTTTCTCTTGCTGCTTTTAAGATTCTCTCTTTATCTTTAATCTTAGGTAATTTAATTATGATGTGTCTTGGAGTGGTCCTCTTTGGATCCAACTTGTTTGGGATTCTCTGTGCTTTCTGGACTTTTTTGTTTATTTCCTTCACCAAATGAGGGAAATTCTCTTTCATTATTTTTTAAAATAAGTTTTCCATTTCTTGTTCTTCTTCTTCTTCTGGCATGCCTATGATTCAGATATTGGTGTTTTTGGAGATGTCCTTGAGGCTTCTTATTCTATCCTTGTTTTTTTCTTTAATTATTTTTTCTTTTTGCTATTCTGATTGAATATTTTTTTCTTCCTTATGTTGCAGATCATTAATTTGATTTTCAGCTTCATCCCCTTCACTATTGGTTTCCTGTAAATTTTTCTTTATTTCACTTAATGTAACCTTCGCTTCTTCCTGGGCCATTTTTTTATGCTGTTTTCATACTCAATGAGTTCTGTGAGCATCCTGAGAACCAGTGTTTTGAACTCTGCATCTGATAGGTTGGTTATGGTTATCTCTGTTTTGTTTAATTCTTTTTCTGGAGTTTTGTTCTGTTCTTTCAAATGGGCCATATTTCTTTGTCTCCTCATTTTAGCAGTCTCCCTGTGTTTGTTTCTTTGTCTTAGGTAGAGCTGCTTTAATTCCCTGTCTTAGCAGCATGGCCTAATTTAGAAGAGCAGACTTGTAAATTGTGTGGGCAGAGCCTTAGGTGATCACCATGGTGGGGGAATCCATTGCATGGCTTTGTGGCTATGTGCATAGGGAGGCTGTTGGAGAGGGGACAATGACACTGCCTGGCTTCTGGAGGCTTGTCCAGGAGGAATCTGTTTCCTGGTACTCACCTTGTTCTCAGTCACTTCACTTTCTCCCCATATGCCATTTGTGTCCTTCCAGCTGTTGTTGCCCTGGTGCTGACTCCCAGAGAGGGTGGGTCTGAGTAATTCCTAAATCCATGTGGGCCCTCCCAGAGGAGTCTCCTTATAATCTGGCAGTCTCTTCTGTAGCCCCCACCCCCAGTGGTCTTTACAGGCAGAAGCTGTGCAGATTTATCTTCCCAGCACTGGAACCCTGGGCTGCTGGGTCGTCTGGTTTTAGGCTGGGATCCCTTGCTCCTGAGGTATCCCTCCTGATTTTAATCCACCACATGTGAATGTGGGACTGCGCATTTCACCACCTTTCCACACCGCTCTTGCAGCTGCATGCCTCTCCACCCCTTTCTGCATCTGTGCCCCTCCTACCATCTGGATGAATGTGGCTTCTTTAAATCCTTTGTTGTCTGAGTTCCATATAGCTCGATTTTCTGACAGTTGGGTGATATTTGCTTTGCAGTCTAGTTGTAATTTTTTCTGGAGTTGTGCAAGGGGTTAAGCGTGTTTACCTACACCTCGATCTTGATTAGAAGTCCAAATGTGCATTTGTTTATATCCCTTTTTTGTTTTCGAAAAGATTGTATTTATTTGTTTTTTACAGAGATGGGAAAGAAGAGAAAAAGAAAGGGAGATAAACATTTATGCATGAGATATACATTGATCAGTTGCCTCTTACATGCTCCACTGGGGACCTGGCCTGCAACCCAGACATTTTCAGGCCAGTGCTCTATCCACTGAGCCACACTTGCCAGGGCTATCTCTTTATTTTCTTTGCTGAAGTGTCTTCAAGCAAATCCAATTCATCATGCCATTTTATCCTTACAGACTTCAGTATGCATCTCCAAAAATATTAACTTTCTTATATTTATAATGCCACCATTACCCCTATTTCTTGGTACCATTTAATACTCCATTATTAAATTAAAAGGTTATTTGGAAGGGAGAGGTCAGGATCTGAACAAGATCCACCCAGCACAATCTGTGAACCACATCTCCTTCATCCAATCATTCATTGAAGAACACCAAGGTTTCCATGTCTTGGCCACAAAGCAAAAGACTGCATAAACATAGGGGTATATATTTCTTTATGAATAAATCCTTTCAAAGTTTCAGGTAGATGCCCAGAAGAGGGACCACCGGGTCATATGGTAGGTCTATTTAAAAATTTTTTGAGTACCCTCCATACTGTTTTCCATTGTGTCTGTACCAGTTTACAGTACCATCCACAGTGTATAAGGATTCCCTTTAGTCCACATCCTCATCAATGTCTTTTTTTTTTTTTTTTGGCCATATTGAAAATAGCCATTCTAACATGTGTGAGGCAATATCTCATTGTAGTTTTGATTTGCATTTCAAAAGCATGCACCTTTTAAGTTTCGATGGCTTTAGCCAAATATATTTTCCAAAATTCATGCTGCTTTCCATTTCCATTAAGCATACAAAAGCATTTTCCCCCCTCATCCCCATCTGTCCTGCATATTAGCATTGTTTAATTGCACCACTCTCATAAATGGCTATTTGCATTTTCTATTTGAACAACTACATTTGAGACAAATCCAATTACATTAAACTTAGGTCCATATTAGTCTCTTTAGGCCTGAATTAAATTTGTTTATTTTGGGAATGTCTTTCTCCCCTCTAAGTCCGCAGTTTGTGTGATACACTACATATCTCATGGTCTTGTCTGGAAATTTCTGTGCTTCCATATGCCATTTTGGGAGTCATAGTCCGTACAGCCAGGAGAGACTGGGTGCCAAGGAAAGACACGTGAGCTGTGGGCCCTCAAATGAGCAGATAACAAGTTAGGAGGAGAAACAGAGGGAGGAATGAGAGAGACTTAGAACAGAGCACAGTCTGGTGAAAAGATTAGAGACAAGATAGAAACTGATGGTGCAAAAGATGTTGGACAAAGTACACTTGAGGTCTTGACAGATTCCATTTTTTATTTTAATTTTTTAAAAGATTTTACTTATTAATTTTTAGAGAGAGGGGAAGAGAAGGAGAAAGAGAGGGAGAGAAACATCAATATGTGGTTGCCTCTCACGCGCCCCATACTAGGGACCTGGCCCGCAACCCAGGCATGTGCCCTAACCAGGATTTGAACTGGCAACCTTTTAATTCATAGGCTGGCACTCAGTCGACTGAGCCACATCAGCCAGGGCTTGATAGATTCTTAAGAACTTGGCTGAGCTACTATTTCTTTAGTGGCCAGGTGAACTTAAGCAGAGACCAATTTGTTAGATAGAAAAAACAACAGAGCCTAAATCTGAAAAGGCTTGGATTGAAAGAATTGGGCAAATATATCTAAAACCAAGGTCCACTAAGATCTTACTCATTTGGACAAATTTGGACCTAGATTTTGGAATATACCTTAATAGATACTCAGCCTCATAGTAAGGGGGTGTTCTTGCATTGTTTCTTAAAATATAGTGTTTTTAAAGAAAGCCTATGGGAGACACTAGGAAAAGGGCTTACACCTTAGTGCATAAGTATAAGGCCCAGGAGCCGTGGGTAACACCAGTAGGAAGTACTGGCAGAAGTAGTTGTCATTGCTTAGGATTTGGGTAAAAAGCTGCCTGATCATGATGGCTGTCTACTCATGGCAATAAGGAACTATGAACAGGGATCCAAGGTTCTGAACAAGGAGCCCATGGATGAAGCAGCAGTCACTGAGTCTCTAGAGCCATAGCCTAAATGTGGACTTAATACTAAATCCCCTCTTACTGAAGACAGGAGAAAAACTGAGAGGGCTGTGTATTTGAACTACCTAAGGACTGGGACAAGGCTGAAAGAAATTGTGGACCAAACTATGGAAAGCTGGGGGAAGAAGGCAGAGGGAAATGAGGTTGACAGAGTTTAACACTGGCAAGGCTCAGCAATTTGTTATGAGCTGCCTATCAAGCCTCTTGCTTGGATATTTTCTATTACCTCCCCTTTCACTATATACCCTAGCAATTTTAAAATTAATTTCTGCAGGTTTTTGGATTTAATAGTTTCCTATGCTGACATATGCATGGGAAGAAATTATTTCTTTAGAAACATCAGGTCCTAGAATGCTAAAATGGGGTGAATGTGACGGAGCATGAAGGGTATATTAAGTTTGGTTAGTCAATTATTTCCTTTAGTCCTCTGTCTACTCTTTGCAGACTAAAAATTTAGTCTGGAAAGGATTTCACCATACATTTCCTAGTGCATTGTCTAGGCTGGTATTCAATGCTTCATTTGACGTGATTTTTTTTTCTTGGCAGAGCATACCTCACTATTAAATGTCTCACTACAAGGAAGTCAGGTAGGCTTCCTGCATGTTCCCATTTTATTTCATCTCACCTCATTATGTATAACTCGTGATAGTAAATAATTACTCTCCCAGTAAGGCACTTTTTGAAAGAAGTACCATTGTATTTTCACAAAGCTCTATAAAATTTTCTATTTTGTTCCAGTCCAATATTTTACCTACAAGCTCTCTTGGTGCAATTATTACAGCCAATCTGAGTTAGCACCATGCACTTGAGCCGCACTGTCTGTTTCACTTACATGAATGTTTGGAAACGTGGCTAGCACCTTTAGAATGAAATAAAACACCTTTTGAAAATCTTTGGTTATTGGTATTGTAAAGGAGGAAAAAAGTCTGTATTTCATGTTTTCATACATGCTCAGAAATGAGAATGTCCTTGTGAATTTTGACCATTTTAAAAATGCTAGCCTAGCAAAGCAGCACCACCAAATCTCAACAATAACTCATCAATGGCTTCGCTTGTCCTGTTTTTGTTCACGAAGACAAATATTATCTTCCTCTCATACCTCCTATCCTAATAAAGTAAGCGTAATTTACAGGGCATTTTGATAGCAACAAGAATATTTCACATACAATAGCTAATTTTTAGAGACTTAAGAGACAGTATCTTACTTTAGGGAAAAAAAAAGCCAGATCTCTGGAAATGATCACATATCATCAAGGAACAAAAGCTGGCCAATTCCTGAAGGAAAACTTGTTGCCGCACAGACAATGTAGTTGGCAATCCCATCACCGTCTGCTGTGTGAATTTGGGTCCAGATGGCCAAAATGTTGAGCAAATCCTGGAATCACAGGTGGTGTTGAGATGCTGATTCTGTATGGGATACTGTGGGTGGGCACCCACTTACCCCAGCAGGTAGGATCTCTAAGTGAGCCCTGTCAAACCTTAGAACCATGGCCCTGTGTGTGCGTGGTGATCGAGGATATTGAGTTACAGCCATCTGGTTACGGTACAAGGCAGCTGTGTGAGTGGACCTTTGCCTTCCCTGATCCGAGATGCTTCTCAAGTTGTGGTCTCTGGACCACGTGAATTGAGACCATTTGGGTATTTGTTAAAACTGCTTAGTGGGTCCCACCCTGGCTTATTCAATCAATCTCTGGGGATGAGTTCAGAAGTCTGCAGTTTTTAATTAGATGCATTTTTAAACAAGTTCTCTGAATGATTAGTCAGACAAGTAAATGTGAGAACCATCGATTCAAAACTAGTGGAATGTTACTTAACACACACACACACACACACACATTGCCTTATGGAATTTAAAGAGAATACAAAGGCCCATCTGTCCTTTGGCACCACTACATGCTGGCATTAACAGGGAGGCTAGCCGCACAGCTTTCTCTGACCTCTGGTGGTCTTTCCTAAACGGTGAATTCCCTCAATATTTATCATTTGTACAATGCAATTTATGGCTATTATATCATTGGGATTTCCCAGAACAGTTCCAATTTCATTGTTTTCAGTAAAAGCAACTTATTCAAATGAATTTATCTTTTATATTTCAGCAGCAGAAAAATATTTTGATACTAAATCATGTATTTGAAAAAAATCTCATTTACTCTGCCTTTTCCTGGTCATTAAATAGCATCAAGACTACTCTCTGTGCATTCTCCTCCAGCCTGGGGTGACAGAGAAAAGTATTTGGTCAGATTCCTGACTTTATGCCTCTAGGAAGAATTTAAAAATACATAACTGACTACTTCTGGTCAAGATGGAGGCGTATGCAGACGTGTCTAACCTCTTCACACAACCACATCAAAATTACAACTAAAACATAGAACAACCATCACTCAGAACCATCAGAAATTGAGCTGAATGGAAGTCTGACAACTACAGAATTAAAGAAACCCTATCCATCCAGACTAGGGGCAGGGGGTAGGCACAGATGCGGAATGGGCTGGTGCCACATCCACATGTGGTGGATAAAAATTTGGGAGGGAATTTGGGAGGGATATCTCAGTAGTGAGAAGTCCGAGCCCCACACCAGACTTCGTACTCCAAGGTTCCAGTACCAGGAAGATAAGCCCCCACAGCTTCTGGCTGCAAAAACTAGCAGAGATTGAGTCTGTGGAAGAAACTTCTGGAACCCCAAGCAGTTCCTCTTAAAGAACCCACACATGGACTCACCTACTCAAACTCATACCGCTGGGCTCCAGTGCCAGGGTGGCAGCTTGAAGGCATCAGTGGCGTACTGGGAGAGGCTGAAGTGTCTGGCACCAGGGTGAACAGAGGTCATTGTCTCTTTACTGAGTCCACCCCCACAGAGCCTGCAGACAGGTGCCATATCTGAGATTCCATCAACCTGGATAACACTGTTGGACTTGCCTTGGAGATCCCCAGGGACTCCACCCCACCCAACCTACAGGCCCATCCAAGCTGCTTTTCCATATGAATGGCTGGCCTTGGCTTATACTACATAACTTCCTATATCCTCTAAAATAAGCAGCAGCTGGCCTAAATGAGCCCGAGTTCAGGCACTAGCAGCAGACAGCCTAGGTTCACAGCTTGGCTTCACCTGAAAATCTCCAAGCCCAGCACAAATAGCAGCTATCTCAGGTTGCTATATAGCTCAGGCAGGCTGGCCACGGGCAAAACCCAGGTGGGGGCTGACCTTGTCCTGCACAACCCAGGAAACTGCAGAGCCTGCACACCCAGTGGATAGCTATAGATCATGTTGGAGCAACATCACCATTCCCTGCAAAGCTGATCCTCCCCAGAGGGCAGAATTGGTGGTAAGTGGTCACAACCAATCCCTGCAGCTGACTAGCCTGAATAAATCCCTCCCATTGATCTGCCAATAGCAACCAAAGCTTAACTATAAGTGGAGGGTGTACTCAGCCCACATGAAGGGTGCACCTCAAGTACTCAGCTTGGGTGATAGGGTAGGCTATGCCACTGGAGCCTACAGGACACCTACTACATTAGGCCACACTACCAAGACATGGAGTCAGAGCAGCTCTACCTCATACATAGAAACAAATACAGGGAGGCTGTCAAAACAAGGAGATAAAGAAACATTGCCCAAATGAAAGAACAGATTGAAACTCCAGAAAAAGAGCTAAATGAAATGGAAATAAGCAAAATGGAAATCTAGTAGATGCAGAGTTTAAAACACTGGTTATAAGGATGCTCTAGGAACTTAGTGAGGACCTCAACATCATAAAAAAGATCCAGTCAGAAACAAAGGATTCACTAATTGAAATAAAGAAAAAGGTACAGGGAAAGAACAGTAGAGTAGATGAAGCCAAGAATAAAATCAGTAATTTGGAACATAAGGAAGAAAATAACAAGCCATCAGAACAAGAAGAAAAAGGAATCCAAAAATATGAGTATAGTATAAACAACCTCTGAGACAACTTCAAGTATTCAACGTTTGCATCATAGGGTTCCAGAAGGAGAAGAGAAAGAGCAGGAAATTGGAAATCTATTTGAAAAAATAATGAAAGCAAACTTCCTTAATTTGGTGAAGGGCATAAATATGCAAATCCAGGAAGCACCGAGAGTCCCAAACAGGATGACTGTGAAGAGGACCATTCAAGACACATTGTAATTAAAATGCCAAAGGTAAAGATAAAGAGAGAATCTTAAAAGCAGCAAGAGAAAAGAAGTGAATTACCTACAGGGGAGTTCCCATAAGACTATTGGCTGATTTCTCAAAAGAAACTCTGCAGGCTAGAAGGGAGTGGCAAGAAATATAAAATCATGAAAAGCAGGGACCTACAGCCAAGATTGCTTTACCCAGCAAAAATATCATTTAGAAATGGAAGGCAGATAAAATGATTCCCAGGCAAGAAAAACTGAAGGAGTTCATCATCGCCAAACCATTATTGTATGAAATGTTGAAGCGACTTATTTAAGAGAAAGATAAAAACTACGAACAATAAAATGGCACTAAATACATATCTATCAACAATTGAATCTTAAAAACAAACTGAGTAAACAAGAAAAAGACAGAATCATGGATACAGAGAGCATTTTGATGGTTGCCAAATGGGAGGGGGGTGTAAGGGAATGGGCGAAGAGGTGAGGGGATTAAGAAGTACAAATAGGTAGTTACAGAATAGCCATGGGGATGTGAAGTATAGTATAGGAAATGGGTAGCCAAAGAACTTATATGCATGACCTATGGATGTGAACAATGGTGTGGGGATTGCCTTGAGGGACTGGGGTGCTTGGTGGAGGCGGGGCAAAGGGAGAAAATCAGGACAACTGCGATAGCATAACCAAGATAATATAATTAAAATAAACTTAGCTAGCCTTTAATTTGTGTATTTGTACAATGTAACATGGTGGCAGAAAAGTAGGTTTACAGTTGTTTGTATGGTAAATAATACAATAATAAATAATAACACAAGAATTAACTCTGTACTCAAGTACTCACAACTGTAAACCTACTTTTGCCCCATCTTGTATAAGGCACCTGCAGAGAAAGAAATCTTTTTAAAAAACCATCTTTTAAAAGTACCACATCTCTTTCTTCCTGCTCTGGGCACCAGTGTCTTGATGATGATAGCCAGCTAAGGAATGCAAATCGGCGTCTTGATCTCGAGGGTTTTTACATTGGAAATAAAAATACTACAATTAGTACAGAGTGGTTGAATACTCAACATGGGAAAAAAATACTTGACAGGGAAATATATATTCACTTTGCTATACAATATATTCTTGCTTTTTTGTGGTTGCTGGTGTCACTTATTTGTTGTTTTGTTTCTATAGTTTATGAGGCAGAGACTGCGGTCTGTTACCAAATTTCCTGGGCTCTTGTCTAAACCTCGAAATCCCTCAAAGTTAGATTTGTCCATGTGTCTAATTTCTAGGCAATGAAATGTGATTGGAAATGCTGTTGGCCCTTCCAAGCCTGGTTCCAAAAAGTCTTCCATTTACAATAAAATTCTATGATCTTTCCCTGTCTGGTTAAGTCTGAGTGAATATGGAAGTCACACTGAAGATGGCAAAATGACAAAGTGTAATAAACCAAGGGTCTTGAATTGCCACTTGAAGAAGAGTTGCCCACCACCAACAAACAGTACCCATTTTGGATGCTGAGTGAGCAAGAAATAAAATATTACATTAATTCACTGAAACTTCAGAGATTTATTTTTTATTTCAGTGGCAGTAACTAATATAATTTACTTATAATTTCATACAACAGTCTACAAATACACAGTGAGATGTAAACTTCCCATAACAGGAAATTGGTGAAAACCCTTAGGTGAATATGTTCTTAAATTATTCAAGTAAAAATACACAAAACTATACAAAACTATTCAAATCATTAAAGTGTAATGTAGTCGCTACTTTATACTAGGGACCTACTATGTTCTAGGCATGGTAATAAACATTTTTCATTTATCACCTCATTCAATGCTCATTTATGGTTCTGTACTTAGTACTTAGGTACTAAGATTACCCATCATAAACTCGGAGAGCTTAAGTTACTAAACCAAAATCACACTGCTGATAAGGGACAGTGACAAGGTTGAAACTGGATCTGTGATTCCAAACCTTAAACTCTTGAACTCAGTGTAATTTCCTTATCTTTCTTTTGCTTGTTTTCTATACCAGTGTGGTCTGTACTAGGGTATTCTTTTCTTATGTCAGAACTTTATTACTTTTCACACGAGTCAGTTTCCATCAGCAATTGTGCCAAATTCATTTTATATATTGGATTTAAACATTCATATATATGTACGTAAATACAATTTTTTTAAAGATTTTATTTTTATTTATTTTTAGAGAGAGGGGAAGGGAGGGAGAAAGAGAGGGAGAGAAACAGCAATGTATGGTTGCCTCTCACATGGCCCTCATGGGGACCTGGCCCGCAACCCAGGCATGTGCCCTGACTGGGAATCGAACCGGGACCGCCTGGTTCCCAGCCCGCACTCAATCCACTGAGCTACACCAGGCAGGGCTCTAAATACAATTTTTTTAACCTCATCTGAGGACATTTTTTCATTGCTTTTAAGAGAGAGGAAAGGAAAGAAAGAATCATCAGTGCAAGAGAGAAGCGTCAATTGGCTACCTCCCATTTGCACCTAAACTGGGGATTGTACATGTCAGGACTGGGGACTGAACCTGCAACTTAGGTATGTGCCCTGATAGGGAATCAAAGCCACAATCTTTTGGTTACAGGATGACGCTCTGACCAACTGAGCCATGCTGGCCAGGGCAAAACATTTATTTATTCATTTATCTATCTATTTATCTATAGATCGATCGATCGATCGATCGATCTATCTATCTATTTTAAAAGGGTTAAACTCTCAAAGATTCCCTGGAAAAACTCCTTTCACAAGTTGCATAGTCTCCCAGGAATTACTCTATTTGCTGGTCAGTCATGAAGACCTTTGTTTTCTGAGCAATACAAGGGAAGGGTGATTTTTCTGGTTTGCTTGTTTTTGCTTCTTTTAGAAGAGCAAGTTTATGATGATTGGAATCCAAACTGAAAATGGATCCCCCATTGGGTAAAACATAGAGGACACTTTATTGCAATTCCATCTGGAATCTTCCCTGGCTGTCGCAGCCCAGGGATATCATTGTATACAAATACCCTTCTACCCCATCATGTGAAGGCTGTTTCAATTATCTGCTGCTATGATGACAACACAGTCAGTGATTTTTTAAATAACTTATTCTTATCTCTTCTAAACCTGTGTGTTTACTGGGCTCAGCTGGATGATTCTAATTTGAGGTCTCTCATGCAGTTGAAGTTCTATCTTGGCTAAGGATGGAGTTGTCTGAGGACCCTACTAGGTGTCCAACAGTTCTTTACTTACATCTAGTGCCCAGGCTGAGATG